>LQRL01057777.1:0-14083 GCA_001703475.1 Hydroides elegans
CAGAAAACATATGTTATTTTGAATATATATATATATATTTTTCTCTTTTTGTTCATCAACATCTTAACTATATTAAAGTATATTTCTTTTCAAATCCATACGAATGTTCTACAGATTAAATATAAACAAGCAACTAAAAATATGAACGCACAACAATCCTTACTGTTAATCCAAATTTGTAACAGTTTCAGTATTAATTGCAATATACATTTTGATCCATCCACTTGAGCTAATAATTAACCATGACTTTAGACATATTACACAAAATGTGTGTTTTACCATTAAAACCAACATACTAATTAAAGAGGGTGAACAAACACTAAATGGCTAGAAATTAATATAACACCGCACGTAAAGTGCAAAACCTTAAAATATCCTGGTACATCTGTATAACAAGTAGATCAGTGAAACTTGTCCAATGCTACTTCAGCAAAAGTTGAAAATTGAAAAAAAAACACATATATAGAAAATCAATTAGAAGATCGATAGATCCATTGAAGGAACATCTTTCTCACGTTTTGTTTTTCTTTCTCACAACGTCTTTTAGACAACGTCTTTCTCACAGCGTCTTTTTCACATGGTCTTTTTCATAATGTCTTTCTCACAGCGTCTTTCTCACGGCATTCTCTCAACGTTTCCCTTACATACTCGTCCTCACAAAGTATTCTTCACCACATCACGATATACGCGTTTAAACGGTTTTCTTTTTATGTGTGCCCAAATCATCATTTTCCGAAAATTTCGAAAATCGCCAAAATTTCCATTTTTGTATTATTTGTAAAATAATACGCCTACGCACAACTCTAAAACATGTTCTGTCAACGTGCGAAAGGAAAATAAAATGCATCGAGGAATAGCCGAGAACTCGTCCGTACAAACTACAATCAATAATTACATTAAGTATCCAAATCACCATTTTTCGAAAATTACAATTTTCAAGATTTTTCAAAATTAATACGCCTACGCATAGCTTCGACTTATGTTTTTTTTCAGGTGCGAAGGGTAAATGAAATCCCGTGAGGGATTTCCGAGATCTGGTCCTTACCAAGTAATGCCCAAGGTGTCGACAGACAAACGGACATACATGGTTCATTGGTCTTACAATGCCATTATCGTATAGCGAATTGGAAGTTTTTTTTATTGTTCAATTATATTACGTGTTTAAAATACATGTAGTAATATAAAATTGTATATATGTGATGTTAAGTTTCAAAATAATATGAATATCTACAATTCAGAGAAAAAACCGAACCGAACCGAGATTTTGGGTCTTCGGTTCTCGATTCGAACCGAACCGTGATTTTTGCTCGGTACGCGGTTCTCGGTTCGAACCGTGACACCCCTAGTAGTTATGTACAAAAATATAATCTATTATTGAAAAAAAAACTTCTTCTGTAAATAGCAGTAAATTTGCTGTCCATCGTAAAATATTTTTTGACCGTCAGAATTCAAGATTTCTCGGTGAGATGGTGTTGACTCTCATACTTTCTTAAGACTTGTTATTTGTAATTTAATATATTAAAGTCATTTTATATTTATTTTTTGTATAAATATAATAATTTTGATAAATATGTACATTTCTGATACATTTCTAAAATAATTTTGATGTGATAAAAATGTTTGTGTAACAGTGTTTAATATTGTAACATTGTTTAGTTGAAAACTACCAAATGTGTGTATTTGTGTGTAGTTGCTATGGTGACTTCACAACTATCAGTTAAATACCCGATGAAGACTGGATAAGTCGAAATATTGTATTTTTTGAAATAAAAAATATATTTGCACTTTAAAATCAATTTCAAATATTACTGAATATTAAAGTCACATCTTAAAAGGGTAATACCTTCACATTTATTCAAGGTAACATTCGAAATGGAGAACACATATGCAAAGCGAACAAAACAATCATTTTCCGACGATTCGCAATCAGAAACACTCCAGGAGGATGATTCGAGCATAATACCCGAATCGGGCCGCAAGATCCCGGCTGCTAATTTAAACAAGAATATCTGTTCTGCGGAAATCCTCTCGTTGAAAGGTGATGTGATATCTGAATCGCACCAGGATAGTGATTGGAACACACCTTCGGAATCAGGTGATTTAAGTCATTTGTTACAGACTGTTTCTGATGTTTCTGATGTATCTGACGAATCCTATTTTTTTGGCGAAGAGGAAGCAGGAAAAAAATATATATTCAAGAACGGCGATTTGTCTTGCATGAATAAATACGACGAACTCATTGCCACTGAAGTGAGTCATAATGTTGATTTCGAAGATTTTGCAAAGAATCGGATGGCGCTTTATTACGTACCTTAACAAAACTTCCTCATATTCACTTGCTCCCAAGCCTGATTATAAGTTGCATTGACCCCTGTGATTTAAGAGATAATCCGAATTTCCTTGCGAAGCTGCGCGATGCTCTCCTTCCGCATTTGCGCCCCCAACATGAACGGTTGCTGTATAAGACTCTTCGTCTCGCCATCGTTAGGCAGCGTTTAGTGTCGGTGCTTGAGTTTTATGATGCGCTGTGGTCGAACTCGATAACAAGGGATACCGATCATGTTAACATGATAAGAGACGTCTATAGGGTTATAGTCGAGAAACAGGAAAAGGATATAACTATTGTTTCATTGATGAAAACAGTCATTCACAAAGGCATCACTCGTCATATGAGTATTATGCTTGACTTCATTAATGATCCAGCGTACAAGGATCAGTTAGATATCTATTCAAAATCAAAATTGCTAGAATGGGCAATCACATCTAATTTGGCGATCAATGAAATACCTGTATTGGGACACATCGATAGTGAAAAGGCGATGCTGATAAAACATTGGTATGATGAGCGCAACTTCTTTACATCTCAAACATCTACGCAGAAGTTTCAAATTTTCCAGTATAAAGCCATAGAAGACCTGGTTTTGCCGAGGATATTGAAGCAAATGGATATATGCGCAACCAGTTGTAGAACAGACGAAAAAGCAGATGCGGTTTCATGGTTGCTTTGCGAAATATGCAAAGAAATGGAGATAGGGGATACCGATACTACGTGGACACCGATACTTACGGGAAGCGCAGCTGAGTGTACCCAGGCTTTGTTTATAGATGAGTTTGACTATTTGTTGCTTATAAATGCAATGACGTGGAAGGATAGCCGTGTGGAATCGCTGGAATGGGCGTTTTACAGAATAAAAAAAATCCTTCATCATCCCCGTTTGGCAATCGAAAGCATGGAGTTGTGTACTCTTGGATTGTACCCATGTTTACATGTGACATGGGTCGATCAAGAGCTTCGGAACACGCATATATCTATTGACATGGTACCTGCAACAAAATTGCAGGACCCCGTCACTCTTCCGCATCACAACTTTCTTCCTGTACCACGGGAGCAGCTGGCTGATGATGAAGGTTCGACACAGACCGAACTTTTACAGATTCACAATACTGAATTAGTTGATCATGATTATAGGTCATCGACCACGACGGAACAGGGACCGCGATTATTCAGCGAGCTAGTCAACGAAAAAACCGTGTTTTCTCAAGTTGAAAATTATTTGATCAAAGCTCTCCCTTTGCATGTTTTTGAAGGCTACCGTTTGGCGAAGGTTGTTCGCATCGTGCTTGTTATCCAGCCTATCATACAAAAACTCATTGATCTCGGCGTGACTCTTGACATCCACAAAGTAATAAGAACCTATCACCTGAAAACCTGCGTATTCTACTTGACTCAGTACTACGTATGTGACGATACAGATATCGAAAGGAACAATCGGTTGAGTTGGGCGATAGCGATCTACGAGAAACTGCATGAATTCGTAATGCTAGGTGATATTAAAGAGTTCTTTGCGACTGATCGATATATGTTCAGAGGTCAAGAGCAAGAGTGCGAACACCTTGAAGAGGATTTCACCGCACCTTTACCGCGATTTCGTTGTTGTCGCTTTCGAAAGGCGCGCCTCCTGATGGTCGACCAGATCCTGCTTGTGCTGCGAGCCTATCAGGCCAATTACAAAAGGAACAAATCATTCGGTAAGGCGTTATCGCATGCTGTGAATATGTCGATGCTTCACCTGATTTAAATGGTTTGCAGACGCCACTCACGAACCTAAAAGGCAATCAAAAAGATTAAGAAGTGTTTGGTGTTGTTCCCTCATTCAAAGCCAAACTTCTGTATCAGCAAATTGACAATATCAAATTATGGTTCACCGCAGCATTACCACCAGAGTTAGTTTCTTTCTTTTCCTTCCAAGCCATGCTTAAACTTTTGTATCAGCGATTTCACAGCATTAAATGATGTTTTACCACAGCATTACCACCAGTGTTCGGCTTTGCCCTCCCCTTCAAAGTCATACTTAAACTTCTGTATCAGCAATTCGAGAGCATTAGATGATGTGTCACTACAGCAATTCCGATAGAATTAGTTTTGCCCTCCAATTCAAAGCCATACTTCTACTTCTGTTTCATTTTTATACGGATGCTTCACTTTGTACGGATACTTCACTTTGTACAGATACTTCACTTTGTACGGATACTTCAGGCATATTTCAGGCAAATGTCAGGCATAAGCATACATTCTATTATGGATATGTGTTGTATTTTAGCACATGCGTTTTGTGTGTCTGAACAAACCATATACATTTTTATATTTGCATCAATATTAGAAAACAAATAATAAATAAAAATCATACTCGTGTGGATTTAATGGCAAGTCGTAGTACTCCTTGTATTAGTTTTATCTTTTTCTGTGAAAGTACAGCAACCTATGAATAACACTAGTATAAGGTTAAGCACTGACAGAAATCGGGTTTTTGTTACAATCACAATCAGGATAGAGATAAAGTTATGAATCATTGCGTTCGGAATAATGTGTCACCATTTAGAAATGAAATTTCAAAGAATTTCGTTTCGGTCGGACATCCATCTGCATCTGTTGATAACTTTTTCATCGCATCTGTATCATTGCTAGGATATGGATTGAATGCGCATATACATAATAGAAAAGATATGAATTCGATGCACATCTATATCATTGCAATGATACGGATTCAAAGCGCACATGTATCATATCAAGGATTTGAATTCAACGGAATATGAGTTGAAAAAAAAGGTAAGATTAACAATTATTCCTTCCCTCTAAATACGAAGCATGAGGGTTGTTTGTGAATCTTGTGGAGCGCATATGATTATTGACAAAGTTTTTCATATACATATAGGGTCTGGATATACCCCCTTAATCAAACAAAGCGTATCAATCGCAACCCATCCACCCCTTCTAGCTCCGCCGCTTCTATGACTCCCGTTAGACGTTTCCCCTTGCATAGTTCCTCCCTTTTAAACCTTGAACGGTGTAAGCCATTCCAAGGTATTTATAAATTGAAATTATATAAAAGTCAACACTAGAACTTTTAAGATTGTTATACGTATAGATGCCCTTGTTCATATGATTTACATTTCAAGCATATATTAACATTTTTATGTTTGCGCTAAAAATAATAATTAAACTCGCAATCAGGATCAGTCTTAATAAACTAAAATAAAGATTGTCAAAAGAATTAAGATAAAGCCAGCTGATGAAACGACTAAATTGCTCAAAGTTAGATAGTAATTGTAAGTTTAAGCTTATTCCAGATTAAGATATAAATATTTTATGTTTTATATAATTATGATTTATATCATCTTCTGAATTTGGGGCAATATGACCCGGTCAAAAAAAAAAGATGTCTAGATCATCAACAAGAAAATGCGGGTAGGTGATGCGGACCCTCAGAGTTAACGTATCATAGACAAAAGTTGTGCCCCCGAATCTCTTACAAGAGTTGAGTAGCCGTACGTTAACCCTTTCGATACCGCCTTTTGATGCAATTTACTCCTCCTAAATACCGTGAATAATTACGTTTCGCACTTACGAAATACCGTCAAATTTATTGTTATGATAAACAAATTATTGGACAAACAAATAGCGAAAATAAATCAGATAAATTTAAAATAACCATGCATATTTTGTGCCAATTACAGCAATAGAAAAATATTGTAAAAAAGCTTGACATAGGAATTGAACCCGGGATAGCTGGACTGTCCAGCCACCTATCTGCATAGGCCACACAACTGGCTGTTACTCGTTGCACTTATGTTGTCATAATTATGCCAAAAGTGTAATAATTATATTTCTATTCTTATTATGTCAATGACCTTTTAGACAAAGCAAGTTGTTCAACATACCATGCAATGATTTCTAAATAAGGAAATTATTAATACAGTGCTTAAACAAGTGAAAACGATCGTCCACTATAAAGAAGAAAATAACTGTTTTTATATAATTTATGTTAGTTACTTAAATAAATCTTCTTTGATTGAGACCAATTTAATTGATTTTGAAACAAATATTTCTATGGAAACTTTTGAGCAAAAATATGAATTCATACAAATATTACCAGTATTTTATTAACAATATGTATCAGCGAAATCGTTAGAGCAACAAATATATGTTACGCGTCAATTACGGTTTTTACGACCTGGGAGATTGGCGTAAGGTACGTCAAATTACGCCTTTGGAGCTTGTCGTAAAGTACGTCAAATTACGGCTTGGGTATACATGAGTTAATGGTCTTCTTTTGTGCTCGTTCAAGATTAAATGGGTCGAAATATATTATCATTCACCAAAGCCAACGATTTATATATTCTTTATTCAATCGAGTAGCTTCTATTTATATAAGAATCGTGTTTAAGTCAATTCGCGTTTATTTGTGTCAATATACCTGTTTTGTGTCAATATAATAAAGATCAGCTTCAGGCTTCACTGCACGCATGCTATCGAGCGGTGCCATGTATAGGGAGAGCCTTTAATATGCGCGTTAGTAGCGGCCATGTGTCTTTGTCTAATGCTGTTCTAAAAATAGAGTTTCACTTTAGCCCCGGACAAGACACTAGGTGCGCGAACTTAAGTGTACACTATTGTGGCTATAAAATGATAGTATTTTCCTTTTGAAATCATCGTAAAAAAACCCAATAATATATTGGTGTTTCGACGGGGAACGACTATTTTTTTATTTATAAAAAAAAGATAAAGCATTGATTTTCAATCATGAAATATTTGGAAGTAGCATGAAGGGATATGAATCAAAAGAAAACTCTTTGAGAAAATCGATTTACTTTTTCATAAAACAATTTCAAAACATTTTTTAATAATGAAAACTACATTATCTTACAAGGGAACCAAATAGATCTGCAAAAAAAACATTAAATGCGAACACTACAATATGGACAATTCAATCTTATTGTATAATTGATAAATTGTATATAAAAAGTCGCTTATTACCAGTGTTATGCCACTCAAATATCATCAAGGTAAAACTTGAAATGGAGAATTCAGGCAGAAAGGGAAAACACTTATTTTCCGACGATTCGAAATCAGACACATCCTTGGAGAATGATTCAACCCGATTACAGAAAACGAGTGGAACGTTCATGGCAATGCCTTCGGACGCATATTCTGAGGAAAACTTTTTGTTGATGGATGATGCGACGCCGGAAATGCTCGAGGATATGAATTTCGGAATCAAGTGACTCGTTTGCTTCATCAAAAGGGAGTGTAGGTTCCGAAAAATTTGATACATTAACAATGGATGATATGAGAAAAATATTCGTGACTGGCGATTTGTCTCGCGTGAACGAAATCGACAAACTCATTGCCGCTGCGTATGGGAAGAGAAAGTGGAGTGAAGTGAGTTTATGGTTTGCTCACTCATTTAGACATTACTGTTGCGCAGAATCCGATGGCGCTTTTTTACATTCCATAACTCAACTTCCTGAATTTCACGTGCTCGTAAGCCCTATTATAACGGGCATTATACCTAGTTTTATGAACGATGACCAAATTTTCCTTTCGAAGCTGTGCGATGCTCTCCTTCCGCATGTGCGCCCAGAACATGAAGATAGACTGTATAGGAAATTTTGTAACGCCATCGAGATACAGTGTCCGGTGTCGGTGCTTGAGTACTGGGATACGCTGTGGTCGAAATCGATTTCAAGTGATTCCGATCATGTTCAAATGATATTAGACATATATAGGGGAATACTCAAGAAACAAGATGTAACTAGTGGGTTATTGATAAAAGCAGTCATTAACAAAGGCATCTCTCGTCATATACGTGTCATGAGTGACTTCATTAAGAATACAGCTCACAAGGATGAGTTAGATATCTATTCAAAATCGAAATTGCTAGAATGGACAATCACGTCTAATTTAGCGATCAATGAAATAGAAAGTGACAAACCGTGGCTGGTTAAACTCTGGTATGATGAGCACAGATTTTTTTCATCTGAACTGTCTGCGATGATATGTCGATCATCTCAGTACGAATATGTGCAAGATTCGATCATGCAAAGTATTATGAAACAAGTGGATATATGTGCAAGTAGGTGTAGAACGGACGAAAAGGTAAAGGCGGTTTCATGGTTGCTTTGCGAAATAGGCAAAGAAATGGAGGAGGATACCGGTGCTGCATGGAAACCGATACGAACGGGAAGCGCCGCTGAGTGTACTCAGGCTCTGTTTGTAGATGAGTTTGACTATTTGCTGTTCACAAATTCAACGGCAGATCGTGAGAGGTGTCCTACAATGTTGAGAACCGTTGTGTCTAAAATAAAAGGTAGGCTACATCATCCCCGTTTGGCATTAGTAAGCATGGAGATGGGTCGTAATGGAACGTACCCATGTTTATCTGTGACATGGGTCGATGAGGAGCTTCGGAACACGCATATCTCTATTGATCTGGTACCTGTAAAAATATTGACGAAGCCTGTCACTCTTCCTCATCACAACTTTCTGCTTGTGCCGCGTGAGCAATTGGCTGTTATTGAAGGTTCAACACAATCCGAACCATGTCATCGTCTCGACACTAAATTGATAGATCATGATGATAGGTTATCGATCACAACGCAACAGATACCACGTTTATTCAGCGAGCTACTCATCGAAGGAAGAACCGTGTTTTCTCAAGTTGAAAATTTTTTGATCAAATCTCTCCCTTTGCATGTGTTCGAAGGCTTCCGTTTGGCGAAGGCTGTTCGAACTGTGTATGTTATCCAGCCTATCGTACAAACGCTAATCGTTCTCGGTGTGACTCTAGACATCCACAAAGTTGTCAGAACCTATTATCTGAAAACTTGCGTAATATACTTGACTCAGTACTATGAATATGACGAAACAGATATCGAAGGAAACAATCGGTTGAGCTGGGCGATAGCGATTTACGAAAAACTGCGGGATTTCGTTATTCTAGGTGATATCAAAGAGTTTTTTGCGACTGAGGGATATGTGTTCGCAGGCAAAAATTCCATTACTAAAAAGCGACGCGAATGCGAGCACAGTGAGGAAGGTTACACCGCCACCTTACCGCGGTTTCGCTGCTGTCGCGTTAGAAAGGCACGCTTACTGATGGTCGACCAGATCCTTCATGTGCTGCGAGACTATCAGACTAAGTATCATCCGAGGAACAAATCACTCGGTAAAGCGTTATCAAACGCCGTGAACACATCGATACTTCGCTTGATTTAAATGGGTTGCTGACGCCACTCACGAACCTTAAAGACATTCAAATAGTTTAAGGAGAGTATTGTTTTGCCCCCATCCTCTTCAAGGACACACTTCGTCGTTATTATCACCAATGCGACACTATTAGATTATTTTGCCCCCACCTTAAACGCCATACTTCAACTTCTGCATCATCATCATTTTGAAAACATATGAGGATAATTCACCGCATCATTTATCACGTCACAAATGGTGTCTTGAAATAGCGCCCGCATTTTCGTGTTGTGTCTGTGTCACATATCATCAAAAGGTTATCAAAAGTGGATGTATGCTATTCATAACCATATATTCAATGTTGGATAGGCTTTGTTTTTGTTTTGGTGTGTGAACTAACTATGTATTCTGTTGATATATGTGTCTTTGACTACTCACGCGTCCCGAAATGATGACGCTTTGCCAAAATCTTGAAAATATTTCTATTATTCTCTGATTCATACAGCAAAATATAAGGTATTATATATTATAAGCATTATGACTGATGGATACCGATAATTTGCACTATCAAGGAATTGCTTTTGTTCAGTTTAATCGTATGAAAATAACACTATTATGAGCAAAAATGTAAAGACAAAACGAACAGGAAACGTTGACCTATTCAGAGCATTAAAAAATGATCGTCAACATGCATTGGACAATGTTTTTACATTAAGTGTGTTACGATATACAATGAAAATGTGTGATACAAGTTGGCTCCCGATTTTTCGGAACTTTAGGATACAGAAAGGTAAGGATTTCTTAAGGTGTTTACATGAGAACCGTGCCTAGGACTCATTTTGCAGCCCTCGCATTGAACGTTTTACAAAGTTGTGTTCTCATAAATTTGTTTTAATTATTGGGTCTTTATCCATAGACTGTCTTGTTTTCCTATATAAAGGTTTTGGTTCCATTATTTTATATCTTTTTAATAATGTTCAGACCTAATTATATGTTTTATTTTTATTTTATACATTCTTATTAAGAAATTATTCATGTCTTAAACGAATAATCTCTTCTGTTACAGTGTTCCTCGCAATTCATTCTAAAAAAAAATATATAAAAGCATTTAGGAATTATTCATGTCTTTAACAAATTATCTCTTTTGTCACATCGTTCTTCGCAATTCAATCTCTTTAAAAAATAGTTATGTTATTATATTGATTTATATTCATTTTTCATATTTTAAAGATTCACAGATAACAGCGACGCAATACCGAAACAATCCTTATTCTTCAACAAATTGTCTATAAATTTAGATTCAAAGTGTTATTATGTTTATTTTGTTTATTATGTTTATTAATAAATTCGTAGAGAAAAGCGATGCGCCTACGGTTAAGCGGACAGCCGATGGAGATGGTTCACGCCGAAGCAATATAGAGTCCGTGCTCTCTCAGTGCTTCCTTAATATCGAACCCCATTGATTTTGTTGCATTTTTTTTCGGGTTTTCTTGGAAATGTACGGGGGTTCTAGAAATATAACTATTAGTATTTGGATCGTTTTCGTTTTCTTGTAGATTCACGGAGAACTGTGACGTGCAAACGGCTAAGCGGGCAGCCGATGGAGCGACTGTGGGTTCACGCCGAAGCAGTCTCGATTCGGTGTTGTCCCAGTGTTCTTCGCAATCGAACAGCGATTCATTTCGTCGCGTTGATAGCAGCAGCACGTTCAAGCGCACTAGTTCACAGGTAGGTTTGTTGGCTCCCACACTTCAAGTAAACCCCCTCCCCAACTTCCAAAAGAAACCCCAACCACCTTGAGAAATAGCTCTGTCAGTAGTGTATCGGCTTCTTGATCCAAAAGTGGGTTCGATCCTGGATTCAGCTCAAAACTATTTTTCCTTAGAAAATTTTTAAAAAGTATTCCCACTTATGGGATATAGTGAATAGCCATATACAGATGTGTGGAGGAGAAACGCAACAAGCTAGCTGCAGCTAGCCTCATTTAGCTGCAGCTAAAAGCTGCAGTAAGCTTCTATCTGACTGCAGCTTACCGCATCTCAGCGTCATAAAGATTCGTCTTTATGGCGCTAAAAGCTGCAGTAAGATGCATCTACCCAGACAGAGTAAACATTTATAGTGCCCTTTTTTAATGGTTAATCTCCATTGATATAAAACTGGTAACAATATCATACCAATTTACATTGTGTTGGGAGTGTAAATTATTTTATTTAATGATTCATTTTTGTTATTTAACTCATTTCTTTTTGTTCCGTTTCTCAGATTTTTATCAATATATTTCATAAGCATAAGTAATTTAAATACTTAATGTGTGAAAAACACTTAAAATTTTATCCACAAAATTAGAAGTAGGCATATTCAATGCATTTAGGTTGCACATTGAGATGAAAAGATTCAAGGATTAAGGGAGGGGGATCAGGAATACTGGTCAACGTTTGATGAGTATTTGCTTTTGATGTGTTAAGAGACTGAATAGATAAAGATCAGTTCAAAGATTATGAGAGGGGCATAAGGAACTTGAGAGGGGCATCAGGAATTTTCGAAAGGTCAATGATAGAGGATAATGTAAATGTTGTTTTTAAATAACAATGGTTTCACATGCAACCTTGATTCGAGTGGTTATAAAACAATATACAGTGCAAAGTGGTGTATGAGTTACTTATCACAACCAATTCACTATTTACTTGATATCATAGATCAAATATTTATTATAAAACATAATCTTGCAAATTTGTTTTCATAATCAATCATCAATGGAAACAATATTTTATAACATTTTTAAGCAGTTTAATATTCAATCCTGAACGCATATACAAAATTATGAAAACAATAAAACCAATAAATCTGTCTAGACAAGGCCCTTAAAATATGCGGTCATTTGCGGTAAATACGATAAGCTGCAGCTAGCTGCAGCTCGGTTGAAGCCTATCGCAACGACAGGTTGTAGCTAGCTGCAACTAGATGCGGTAATATACTGCCGCTAGCAGCATCTAGATGTTGCGTTTCTCCTACACAGATCTGTAAGATCTAAAAATCTTTGATTTGATATAATGGCCGAGTCATAATGTATTCATACAAATTGTTTTTATGGTCATTCGTATTGGTCTGTCGCTCAGGAGTATAGCTTCGGAGTCATAAGGTCGTGTGTTTGAATCCAAGCTGGTACAACCTATTCCTTATAACAATGTTAAAATGATGATAAAATATATATTTTCATAATTTTTATTTATATGCAGATGTTAAAACAGATAGATAACATATGACTTTAATACCGGCGTATGCATTAACACTTATCTGTAATTGTTCATTAAAACAATCAACAAAACGCGTTTGCTAGTACTTAAAGAGCTTAACCCAAAGCTATAAACTAAAGTTGGGTCATTGTCCTTGACAATCTTGTTTACTCAAGTTTTTTTTTCCTATGCCTACTCAGGGCCTGCTCCAATCCAGCGGACGCTTTCCGCAACCCGCCACCATGACACCTTCCATGACGTCACAGAATGACGTCAACACTTCTAAGAATGACATCATTAATGGTAATGAAGGGGGTCTTAACGCGGCACTTCAGAGCAGCTTCAATCGCGGGTTGATGTTATCGCCCGCCAGCCAATTGTCGCCCGCACAAAGCAGTCCGTTTGCGGGCGGGGAGGACGTGCGGGAACGCCTGTCCAGCATAGGTATATTAATATACATGAATGTATATATAAATTATATTTACCAGGTAATTGGGAAAAAAAACTTAATGATCATGTCGATCGGCGAATTTAGACTTATTCTTATTTCGTAAGAACAAGCTTAATGATTATAATGATAATTGGGGACGACGTTCCAGGACGAATATGTTGTTGCGATTTAGTCGGCACGGGTGAACGCGCAGCGTTCACCGTGCCTTTATAAAATTCACATGTTTTCGGATACCAATCCTATTACTGCTAAAATTTACTTCCGGTTGAGCGTGGGCAATTACCACATGGTGATTATGTAGTTTTTCGCAATTAATTTCACGTATATGTTTCTATCAAATATATGCAAGATGTAGACATATTAACAGTATCACTTTATTATTTTTACACAAATGCGTTGTGTTAGCAAATTTATCAAGTCATAAAATAATCTTTAAGTAGTGTGAGTTAATATAATTTTGATACACTTTTTGATTCTATGAAATGGGCGATAAAAGATAAGCTCCACTTCGAAATATTAATAGCTGTCGTTTGGGTGTCTAACCTATTTCAGAACATTAGTTATAGCAATCAAACAACCAACAACGAAACAAAAACAGAGAAAAATGCATTGAAAGTGATAAAATCGTGTTTTAAAGAAATCGAATAAAATTTGCATGGTAACAACAATCGACGTTATTTTACATTGCGCAAAATAATTGTTACGTCATACATGAAGCAAGTGTCAATTAACGTCTTAAATAGAAGGTGGAAACCAAAGTGCTAAGACAATCAAGTAAACTCAAAGATACAAATAGAGATGAAGAATTAAATGTTAAAATAAATGATATGTAATAGTGTTAACCGAATTTGGTAAAATTATTATACATAAACG
>LQRL01057782.1:2782-18469 GCA_001703475.1 Hydroides elegans
GTCAACCGTAAAAAAATGAATGTATATGAAATTTATTGATCGAACTCAAATCGTTAAATTCAAATAAGTTGTTAGATACAACAATACTTAAAATGAACTTGTATGTATGTTTAAGCAATTAGCTTAATAAATAAAATAATAAATATCATGAATGTCAACCGTAGAAATTAATTAATATAGGTGAAATTAATTGATCGAACTCAAAACGTTAAATTCAATTAAGTTGTTAAATACAACAAAAATTATAATGAGCCTGTATGTATGTTTAAGAAATTAATGTTGGCTAAATATTAGATGAACCAATTTTTAAATTTGATTTTCCCACATTTATAATTAACTACATGTCAATAAGAAATGTCATGAACAATTAGCAAACATATGAGTGATTGATTTTTATTTCTTGTGATTAAAGGCAGATTTTCCAAGATATTATTTTTAATCGGTATTCAAACCATCCTTGTTGCAACATTAATGTAGAAACCCTCTACCAGACCTACCACACGTTCGGGATCAGTGGTTGCTCATCACAAGACGAGGAAATACACATTGGCGACTTCGACGGGGACGGACAGGATGAGTTGCTGTGTCGTTATGTGTAAGATAAAAGACCAATCTAATCCCTTCATTCTATTTTTAACGAAGCACTAAGGGCCTAGCCACATTAGAAGTTTTTTTTGCTTCCTACCAAACCAGTCTTCCGATTTATCCCTGATTAAAAACACGGTTAAAAACTACCTAACCGCTCGCTACTTATAGTTTCCTATACGCAATACATTGGAAGACAGGTTTGTTTGACAATAAAAATAGGAAAAACAAGAAAAAAGCTTATGGCCAGTCCCATAAGGACCATTCCATAGTCCTAAAATGGACTAGATGTCAATGTGTTGTATTCTGAGAAGTAAGGGGCAAGCTGAAATAAAAAAATGATTCTAAATATGCGGTATGAGTTGAGGTTTAAACCTCCACTCATACCGCATTTATATATTCATACATTTTGACTCAAGGAATAGTCATCACATGGGAAGGTAATTGACGCTGAGTGTGCATATCTAATCATGCTTTGAATCACCACACTTCTTTAATAAGGGTTTTACCACAGCATAAGAAATCGAAATCAATTGCGAATAAAAAAACTTGATGCCATTCGATATGTTACTAGAGTAAAATCCTTTGTAAGAAAAATTACATGTAAATAATTCTAAACGCAAATTATTTGTAAATCATATGGGATTACGCTACAAACCTACCTATACCTATGCCATACCATATCTTATATTAATGATATATGTCCAGCCCCGGAGATCCTTATCGCATAATATACACGACAAACCCACAAGAAATGGACAGATTTGAATGGGTTGAGTCTCGCCATTGGTGCCACTTTGTAACGCTTCGCATTGGCGATTTTGACGGAGACAACATATTAGATTGGCTCTGTCATAGAAGCACTGATGGCTATACATGGGTAGCGTTAACTGGTGAAGATACAGACAATCCTTCGACCAGCAGTTGGTAATATGATATTGTAGTTTGAAGTTGTTCAATATTGAATTTAACTGTACCTCGTTGACGTGGTTAAACATGAATTAGCTAGTCTTGAAACAATGTTTTACGAATTCATTAACAAATAAGTATATTGTATATGTGAGTATTATGGTTATTGACAAGACACAATTATTGAGTTTTATATTATTTTGTTTACTAAAAGGGAGGATGCTATTGGTTTTTGCATCGGCGATTCAAATACACTACATCTCGGTGACTTTAATGGCGATGGACGTACAGACTTGCTCTGTCACAACATCATTAACGGCAAAAGAACAATATTGCAAGCAACACACAGTGGAAACTTCTCAAGCAATCTGATGTACGTTTAGGAAATTTAATATATATATTTGTCACTTACATCAACTGTCGTATGTCGTCCGCCCGTTTATTCAGGCTAAAATACTTGAGAAAATGGTCGTAGTTAACTGGCTATAAGCTCAAACTATCACTTATAAATGTATTTTATTATGGTTAAGCCTTATTCTATTTACATGAAGTGGCTTTTTAGTGAGAAAAACAAACACATTAGCTTGTAAGGAACAAAACTTTGTTATAAATGTGTTTAGGAACCACCAACATGTTTCTGTGTTTGAATTTATAACCTAGTCGTAGGTTTTGTCGTCGAAATCGACAACCAAAAAAGATAATTGCTAAGATGTAGCGCATATTTTGAGTTTAACTATATGAACTTGTACGGGCTTGGATCTTTAATCGATTGTATAATGATTGAAATGTTGATTCGTCATCTTTGGCAACTTGTTCCACAACATTTTTTCTATTTACACGTTTTGGGTATTACTATCATTTAGTTATATATTTTGTCTTTATAATCAGAACGAATCTTGCATGGTGGTGTGATGATGGCAAATCCCTCCTAATTGGCGATTTCAACGGGGATGGAAGAAGTGACATGCTCTGCCATCAACAAGTGGAAGGATACACAAGGTTGAGCTTTTCGAAAGTTGATGGATCATTTGAACATGGCTCATGGTAATGATAATAAAAGAAGCACAATCTAATGTATCATGAGTATAACAGAGGGCACCTATTAAAGCATAAAGAGGTGAACCGGGTCCAAGTATATTTTATTGTAATACATAAGGGCAAACGACCGCACTATTTTTTATATTGATCTAACCCTGTATTGTGATTGATGCCATGATTTGCAAACTATGTTTTTTAACCTTTCATATGTAATATGACACTACTTTATCTATTTATCTTCTTTTTCAGGAACCATGCTTTTCGTTTCTGTTATGGACAGAATCAGGAACTATTCATCGATGACTTCAATGGGGATGGGCGTGGTGATATGCTTTGTCACGACAAGAACAGTGGGGTAATATGGGTGGCTACAGCAACAGAAGAGGAACTATTCTTGCACACGTTCTGGTAATGCTGATGAAATATCATTATATATTTTGGAAATATCACTAGATTTGCAACGGAACGAAAGCTTAATATAATATGCATATACCATTTAAGTTATTCTTATTGGTTACATTGTATATACAACTGCATATATTCAACTTAATCCTATTTTGAATTCGCATGGCAAATGGTTAAGATATCACAAACAATTAACAAAAAATGATATATAGTCCACACCGTTGTTACCATATTGGTATGTACATATCTTGTGTGAAGACTTTAGGACTATAAAACTATCAATCAAATATTCGAAATACCTCACAACGCTCATCAAACCTATTAAGGAAAACATACATTTTTGTGACAGGAAAAACGACATGCCTTGGTGCCATGGATACGGAGTCGAAATGAGAGTTGGTCACTTTGACACCGATAATAAGGCGGACTACGTATGCATCAGAGATGATATGCTCTATTTTGCTTTGACCAATACGCAATAAACGATATTGGTTTTTATATCAAATCAATGATATGAACAATTTTCCAAAATCAAAATAATACTAAATAGATGTAATGAATTAAAACTACATTAAAAAATAAATTGTTGTGATTATCTTAAGCTTCGAAACTAACATTTCATTTCTATATGAAATGTACCGCATTGATCGACATATATTCTTAACCATAAACGTAGTTCCCGTTTTTAAGTTTTTCAATTTTGCTTTTTAATATATGTGTTGTATATATGACTGAAGCTATATCCGTTTTCATCCTATAACCATTAGATACAACTTGCGAATCGGTAAAGCTATATTCTCGTATCTTTTGCATCGTTTCTTTTGGTATTTCTATTTTTCTTGTTCGTTTTGTATAATTGTAGAGTATCATTAAGCGAGATAATAAACTTATTCTAAAAGGTGATATATATTTTTGATACGCACTCATGAATGTTCATACCTCGCAAATCCTCTATTTTATTTTTGAATGGTGTATATTGTTATAAATAAATTTATGTGTATAACAAAAGATTCTACTATATCTGACCGTTATCTGACCGTTATTTAATCATTTTGTGATTAAGATTTAAATTCATTCTAATTAATGTGAATGGTTTGACGCATGTTTAAAAATGCATTTAGTTGTTCATTTATATTAACCATAACATAAATTTCGTTTATTCATTCCTCAAAAACAAAAGCTGAAACATTCAGTTATAACTGACGTAAATTAAGTACACACAAGTTTGTCAGTGGATTTCGTTTAAATCGTCACATTTCATTTTATCTTTTCAATTTCAAAGTAAAATATTTCCACATATTGGTTATTGGTTAACAGTTAACCTATAGGATGTTTATAATCTCAAAAGCATAGATAGTTAGAACATATGATTTACGATTTGTTTAACGGAAAGAAAGCTATTTGACTGACTGTGTTATATTTATCAAGAAATATGAAGATCATCTGCTCAAACACATTGTTTTTTTTTGGCGACTAACTGAAAAGGGCCTTTATATTGTTGTATGGGCCATGATATTTGCCAGCATGATATTTGCCAGCTTATCATGATAAACATTATTTATAGACCAGGTCTATAAAACTAAGTATTCAATGAAAACACCAGCTGCAATTAATAGGACAATGAGTATAAAAGGTGAGTCGATGTTTTAATATTTGATATTATAATCAAATCACAACATAAAGAGTTATCGAGTAAAAATTCAGAACAAAGAAAATATAAACATACGGGCGATTAACGCCCTTAACTCATCGGGATTTTAGTCGCTAAACGCTAAAAAAACCCTCGAATATTTTTCTTATGCAGACCCATTGCATCTATTAATAAGAGAGATGCTATGTGCTTCAAAGATGTTTACAGCATGCGTTAAAATAGTATTGTTTTCAAGATACATCTATAAGATTTAATTTGATTGAAATGACTTAACTTTATAGATTTTAGTTCAATTGTATTTTCCTAGTCACGGCAGTTTAGACAGTACATTTTAGTTTTGTTTATCTAGTGATCATGTGAACATAGGACAATAGTGAATTGCAATTGACTCGAGGCTTGCACAATCAAAGCAAATGATTCATGTGGTATATTAGAATACCTCTATTTCTAATTTTGCAACTGCAATCAAATGTTATGCATGTATTTGAAATATCTTATGCTGGTAATCCGCTTAGCATAATAACATTTATGTCGAAAAATGTGCGACTAAATTGATTACTTTCTTAAAACTATGGATATATAAACTTTGCATTCAGAGGCGATTTTGAAGTAAATTACGTAAGGTTCTACATAGCTTTTAGATGACAAATCATTTTGACCTACCAGTAAACTTGGTACCGTTGGAAACATATAATGATCCAGTTTGATTTGATATCATTTGGAATAAAATCTCATCGTGGGAACATGATTTAAAATACGATCATATATTTGGTAGACTGCCATTTAACCCAATGTTAAACGCCAACTAATATATGAAAGTTCATGGGGCTTTTTCGTAAACAATGCCTTTTGACCTACCAGTAATCTTGGTACCATTGGACAAACCGAAGATGAAGTTTAATTTGATATCGTTTTGAATAAAATCCCATCGTGGGAACATTGCTTGAAATACGATCAAAAACTTAGTCGAATGCCATTTAACCCAATGTTAAACGCCAACATATATAGAAAAGTTGATGGGGCTTTTTCATTCACAAAGCCTTTTAACCTACCAGTAAACGTGATGCCGTTAGAAACAGGACAAGATGAATTTTTACGTATACAATTTTGAATGAAAACTTATCGCGGGAACATATCGTAAAACTTAATTTAAAAACTTGTATTTTCCCATTTAACCACATGTTTAAGATATTTTTAAGATCTTCATTTGAGGCACTGTAGACGATGCTCTTAATCCCGATGTTCAAAAAAGCGACAAAGAGGGGGTTGGGCAAACAAAACTAAAGTGCACCAAAAAGGGCGATTTAAACTGCCGTGTAGTGCTGCCTCAAGACACAGTTCCATTCGCCATTTATGAAAAATGATATGAGAATTGCTATTAGTTCAAAACATTGGATATCCTTCTTACATCTGACTTTAACGGGACGTCGTAGCAACGTCCTTGTGACGTCCTCAACTCGTCCGAGCAAACACATACGGACCAAAACTTCCACTTCACGTCATCTCCTTTATGTCGGGGAAAACTAAAAAAAGCTAGAAAGTGTAACTCGTTCTTTTTTTCTTAATTTGTAATTCTGATTTGTATATTCCAGTCGCCATGACACTTTAAATTCGTGGATTATGCATTCGCCATGAGCCTTCGTGAAAAGAAGCTCTAGTTGTTAGTTTCTCTTTTAGATAGTACGACATCAGAATGTATTTGCATAGAGTCGCTTGAGGCTTGAACTGATCAATGATATCTTCATTGATATAAAACATATAATGTTAAAATGCATTGTTTGTTTGTATAACTGCCAATAGCATGGCTACATAAGAAGCATGAATACTTCTCATCTGGGTAATCTTAATAAACCCTCTTAAGTATGCTCGGATAAAATCCATGTTTTGATGTTCAAGCGCAGAGTGTGACCGGACTGTAACATGGTTAACCCTGGGTATACACGACCACTAACACTGTAACATTCGGCTTTTGAATTACTGTATGCAGCAAATTGCATCATTAACAAATAAATAGAATCATAATATGGTAAAAAAAGTGAGGTGGTAACAAAGAATTGTTTCTTTTCTGCGATGAAAATCACCAGCAGCATAAACTTGACAAATTATTACGGGAGTACTCAATGATTTATTCTGTAAATATTTGTAAACCTTTAACGATGGGGTATTTTGACTTCAAAATATATCAATTACTTATATGCTTTATTATTATACGAAGTTGGGGTAAAAATGTTGGCACGACGTAACATAACCCTGACTTTAACAATTTTATTTCAAACGATATGCATTAATCTCTTTATGTGAACTTAAATAGACTTATTTATTATTTCGGTTTACTTGAAAACAATTTTAGACAGCTTGTCAATAATAAATGTTTACTTCGCATAATGTACTTCACACGTTAACCAATAAAATAATTTGTATTAAATCGATTAACCAATCAGCAACGGCCATATAAAACCTATTGCGTTCGAACGTGACGTCGTAAGATATTATTGATTTTGGCTTAGCTGTTGATTCAACTGCAGTTCAAGTGAAGAAGCTTTCCATACGACAATTCAGGTCCTGAATTAGTTGTTTCAACGTTTCATAAGAATTATGGTTGGTTAAAAACATACCAATCCACTAATTTTGGTGAAAATGGTTAAGCCGTCGATTTCAGATGTGACGTCGAAAGGATGTATGATAAACGAACGTCTAAACGTCCGATGAACATACGTCACACCTACGATTTTAACGTCGTTGCAACACTTCCTTTCGAATTCTTTGACGATAAAGCACGTCAAATGACAAATGATATATGGATATCATATTAAAGCATTGGGAAGTGTTATCAAAAGTAGTTTAGTAGTTCCTACTCCTTCTTTATATTGTGAGGCACTTTTAATATGATGTTATCGAGTTACAATGGCACCTATTAAATAATGCAAAGGACGTTAACATTATAAAAGGCAGTTTTAGTTGTTGTAATATTTCTGTTTGTATTATGTTTTAGAAGAGTCGCATTGCGCTTGAATTATTGATATCACTAGCCAACAAAATGAAACTTTGTGACTGGCAAGCCATTATGTGTTTTTAACTAATTCGGGGTCGCTGATTCCGAATATGAAAACCGAATTTCTTCCACGGGTCACGTTTGTGAGAAAATCCATATCCACAATTTGTACATTTTGGGTTCAAATTTACGTTTTCCATATTTCAAACTTGTGAAACTATGAGCGAAACTTCATTAAAATTATATTTCATCATGAATTATCTCCAAACTAATGTCTTAGATATAAATTATACAATCAAACCAGTTTATCAAATTATCTATGCAAACAAATGGCATTTTGTGTCTTTAGGTTCGTGAAAACGGGGCCTCGCTTTATATTTTGGTGATTTCAGGCATAACAATATGTTTTCAATTATATTTGTTTTTATTATGAACACTGCATATAGAATTCACTATTGGGACCAAAATACGTTTAAAAAGACACGAAACCGATATTTTTGAAGCATCATCATTTTGGAGCACCTATGGGATATGACCAAAAGTTTTCGTTTATATTTTTTTGGCTCAAACTCTAGAAACATAGGGCATCAGGGATTATACTTCACTAAGGTGGTATATAGATAGATTTTAATTTAAAAAATAATAAGTTGTGACATGCGAGGCCAATCTTATTCTGACTCCAAATCAAACCAGTTTATTCGGCCTTTCTAATCCTAAGAGATGACACGTTTCTTTAGAAAATAAGTATTTTTACATGAGTAAAACCAAATTATTTTAAGCATTTATTCCCTTTTTAATAATCTAAGGTGTATTTAAAGTACCCTTTTTTAGTTTTGAAACTTGTATTTAATCATATGTTATATTTATTGGCCGTGACCAAAATTTTTGGGAAATGAGTTTATGTTGGCTGGAGTGAAAATTTCGATGGATATTAGAATTTAAGTGTATCTATTCAAAGCTCAATATGTGATGGTTTATGGCTGATACCATGATACTTTTTTACAACAAAAATATGACACTAGGAACGGAGAACAAATATTTGGATTTGTTTGCTTATGTAACATCAATTTTTGGTTTTAAACGCTCAATTGTGTGGTTGAATTGTATGATGAAATGTCCCTACATATCGTAGTTTGTTGGATCTAGGTGATAAAACCATTTAAATACCGATCCGGAAAGACTTAAATGTCTAATTATGGTTAAAAACCGTTAAACGCCTTAAAATCGTGAAATTTTCGAAAAAAAATTCGATTCTCGATATAAAATAAATCTGACCCGATAGGGCATTTTGAACATCAGATTCGTAATCAGTGACCCAAAATTAGCTTAAAACACATGATCTCTCCCCAGTCACAAATTGACTGTTGGCTAGTGTATTTAATGATGGCTAAGATTTAGAATTCCCCACACAGTGAAAAATAGTTTACAGAAGGGGGGGGGAGGTGATACGGCCCTATCAAAGTTTCATGTTTGATAGACAGGTCGACAGGTCGACAGGTAGCCAGGTGAAAACTATGAAGGTTATTGCTATGCGCCATCACGATGTTTAAGGATATATGATATATATATATATATTCACGAAGATAATGCTGTCTACTTATAAACGGGTTGACAGGTCGACAGGTAGACAGGTAATTATCATCGCGCATATATTATAACTCCCATCATTATTAGTAAAGAGAACTTCAATTGTGTTGCTACCTGTCGACCTGTCTACCTGTCGACCTGTCTGCCTGTCGACCTGTCGATCCGTTTTTCACATGCATAGTATAATCTCCGTGAATGCTTTATATCCTTAAACATTTTTATTCCTCATATCAATAACCTTCAAAGTTCTCACCTGGCTACCAGTCGACCTGTCGACCTCTCGACCCCTCTTCCACATAAATCGCATCATCTCCATGAATATCTTATATTGTTAAACATTTTAATGGCGCAGCTAAATAACCTCCATAATTCCCATCTGGCTACCTGTCGACCTGTCGACCATGCTATTTTCTTCTGAACTGATATTTCAAAAATAGTCCTATTAACTTTAAATATTCTTGCGCGTAAGTGTGTGGTGAATTCTAAAGTTGTTCCTTAATGATATTTTCTCAATTATATAAAAAATATCTCATCTAAATATCTATCTAAATAACGCATAGATTGTTTGTATAACTCTGTGTCTATAGCATGATTACACCAGAAACTAAAGTACTTTATATTTGAGGTAATGTCAAGACATAATCTTGAATAAGTGCGTATGCCCAATACCTCTTGTTTTGTAATAGACGCTCAGAGTAACCGGGATGTAACATAGTTACCACTGAGTTTTAGATACGTAGTTGCAGTGTCAATGATATTATAAATGGCTAATCAAATCAGAGAGTAAATTAATAAAGGTAATATTTTGAGAAAAACGCAGAATAGATATAATTTGCTTTATTTATATGTTTATGTTAAATTGTATATATCTTAAGGGGGCTCTTGGCCAAACTTGTCCGGCACAAGATATTGCATCGCAATATGATAAATATTATACTTTTTCAAAGATCCCAATCAGAAATAACTATGCAAATATCATGATAAATAATTGTTTATTTAAAAAGTAACTATTTCTAAAGAACCGAAATCACTGCTACAAGCATTGTTCCCTGCGAGAGAATTGCGTTGCAATTTAGAATGGTGATGAGGGAAGTAGGATGTGCTTTAATGGAACAGAGGTCTCAAACTATATTTTCATTCGAGTTGAATTGATTGAACTTTTGCACAGTTCAGAGTGGCAGCTGAGGTAGCTGTTAAATATTTTAATTGATGGAGTTGACCTAGTAATTAAGCATGCTTACAATGCAAAACTTACCGAATATGAGTACGAAGAGAGTAAAAAACTAAAGGAAATCACTTTAAAGTGAAATTGAGAAATAACAGCGTACCCTGTATCTGGTTTTATTTGAATTCATCTGTTCAATAAAACATAAAACCTGTCTGATATTAATTAATATAAAAGAAAGTCCTATCACTCTGTCATACTTTCTAGTTCAATAGAGCTCTTGCTCTGTACTTGATTGAATATTCTAATACCCAATAACCGAAATAAGTTACCAAACTCACCATACCCGCCAATTCAGTGGATGTTCAGCAGATAACGAAGAAATACACATTAGTGACTTTGACGGAGATGGACTGGATGAAATCCTGTGTCGCCACATGTAAGAAATGAACCAATAAGATGCAGTTGGTTCAGTTGAATAATAAATAATGTATTCATCCATTACACAGCTTTAGTTTATACCAGTTTCAATAAATTGAACCGTGCATAGATTTATACGGCAAAATTGGTTCTGCTAAGGAGGATTAGAGGCCTATTCGATATTTGTGGAATCCGATAAGTATATCACTAAGCCAACTACTCATACCATTTAGATATATTTCCACTTCAAAAAATTGTAATCAAAGTAAAAGTAAAGCTACAATTAATTGACATCCATTTTGTATTTCAAAATCATATTCCTAAAAATCTACATATTTATAATAATTCGTTTAGAAATAACTTCAAAACATAGATTGAATTTGGTAAATACTAACTGTTGAAACCTATACGCATCATAAGACGCGTTATTCGGCTTTATGCATTATGTAATACTGGAGATAATTCAGGACGTTGTTTCTTTATGTTCCTTTATTTGTGTTCATGCTTTCTTCAACGCACAATGTATAACAGATCCGGTTTCGAATGTGTCAACATACATGTGCTCATATAATACTTTGTTAATAGCTCTGGTAAGATAGTGCACTTGAATGATGAATATGTGTGTATAAAATATTAGAAGTTGAATGAAGATAATATATACAAAAAAAAATAATTGAAAATATACACATGAAAGCACTAGCATGTGAATAGGTGGACACTTAAGTAATGCATTTTATATGTCTCATATGTACTTAGCCAAGGATATCCTTATCGAATCATATACACGCCACACCCACAAGACATCGATTCGTTTGAATGGGTTGAGTCTCGCGAATGGTGCCACCTAAAGACGCTACTCATTGGCGATTTCAACGGAGACAACATATCAGACTGGCTGTGTCATGCAATCAGTACTGGATACACATGGGTGGCGTTTACTGGTGAAGATACAGACAATCCGAGAACCAGCAGTTGGTAATAAGATATTTTATTTTGAAGCATTTATATATCAGTTTAATTGTACTGTACACCTTTGGATGGACATTATTTGCAGTTTCTGTAGGAGTGAACACATTTAAATCATGTCTTTTAAACAAGGCTAAACTATTTCAATAGGAAATGATAATATTATATTGGACTAAGTGTGTTTTAGGATAAGTTACAAGACGCACATATTGAAATAATTTTTATGATTTTAATTTGCTTGCTAAAAGGCACGCTGCCATTGCTTTTTGCATCGGTGATAAACTACACCTCGGTGACTTTAATGACTTGCTTTGCCATAACAGCACGAACGGCAAAAGAAAGATATTGCTTGCAACACTGAATGGACACTTCTCTAGCACGCCGTTGTAAGTTTTGAAATGCAAATATATATTTTTTAAAGTTACAGTAAATTTATCCGTCCGTTCGTTTTTCTTAATGTGTATAAGAACACTAACACTGATCTCTTTGATGTACTTTTTGGATTGTTAGTATCTTATTCCATTTACCGGAAGATACCTTTTGTCAGAAATGTCTGAAAAAGAACTAACTAGTTTGAACTAGTACATTTTAAACGGATGTTTGCAGAACTGTGTCCTAATATAGAGAGTAGCAGTTGAAGCAAATAGTTCGTGTCTTCCGGGCTTGAAGATTGAACTGATTAATTCATAAATTCTTGGTTATAGGTTTTACAGAAAATAATAGGCATGTTTATAAATGCTTTCTGATAGTTTTTTTCCTTTTTACATTTGTACAAATGCTTCTTTGTTTTATTTGATTTTAAACCCATAGCATATCATTATCTTAGTTGTTGAAAGATTGAACAAAAACACATGCTGGCATAATTATACGTGATTTTAAATTATAAACTATGATATAATCATTTTCTGTCTTGATACTCAGACTGAATCTTCAAAATTGGTGTAATAATGGCAAACTCCTCCTAATAGGAGATTTCAATGGTGATGGAAGAGACGATATGCTATGCCATCGGCAAAGAGACGGAAACACAAAGCTCAGCTTTGCTCATAGTGATGAATCGTTTGGACACACCTCATGGTAAGTTTTATGGCGTGCACAAAACCCAAAATATTTTCATATATTTTTGGCAATGGCGGATCCAGCAAATTATGAACCATGGCCCGTAAATAAAGAAGCCTAACGGGATGCCAATTAGATTTTTGGTATTATACATATGAGCAAACTAAAGCGAGGAGGGGGGGGGGGGCTGCCATGCTTCCAATGTATACTCTCCAATATTTTGTACTCATAAACCAATAACTTACAATTATTGGGCGATGTTATAAACTGGAATGAAGCTAATATCTATTTAATTCAGTCATATATTCAAAGTTCCTTATATACAAACCAATTGTACGTATTTAAAAATTGTTGAAGCATAATAAAATACAAAAGTTTTTTAGGTATTTAAATAAGTAGAAAAATGTTTGTGACTTACAAATACTGGTTTGATGATATTATAGAGATTATATTATGCTAATTTTAAAGAATTTTACGAACTTAGATGTTTTGGAAATATTATAAAAGGCAAAATGATTAAAGTATTAAGATTAAGAGAAAAATGTTTGTGACTTACAAAGACCGGTTTTATGATACTAAAGAGATTCTGTTAATTTCAAAGATAGTTAATTTTCAGACAACATGTGCAACATTTCATGTTATTTTAGATCTATAACATAAAATTAGAATACAAATGTATCTTTCGTATTAAGGGAAGGGTATTTGGGTTTTTGCTATGGCCGATATCAGGAACTGTTCATCGATGACTTCAATGGAGATGGTCGAAGTGATATGCTTTGCCACGACAAGAACAGCGGGGTAATATGGGTGGCTACGGCAACAGAAGAGGGAGAATTCTGGCACATGTTCTGGTAAGGCTGATGAAATCTCATTTGAATTGTAAATATTTGTAGTATATTCTCTTAAATCTCATTTCATTTGTTTAAGAAATATAGCAGATAAAATGCATGCATTATCAAAGTTAATCTCATTAGTAACAGTTTATCTACAACTGCATATATTTGACTAAATCCTATTTTGTATTCGTATGGCAAGTGGTTTAGATGTCACAAACAGTAAAAAAAAAGAAATATAATCCACACCGTCGTTACCATAACGATATGTACATATTTTTTGTGACGACTTAAGACTATTAAATTATCAATCACAATGCGGAATATCCATAACGCTTATCAAACGTATCAAGAAAACATACATTTTTGTGACAGGAAAAACGACATGCCTTGGTGCCATGGAGACGGAGTCAAAATGAGAGTCGGTCACTTTGACACCGATAATAAGGCAGATTACGTATGCATAGGAGAGGATATGCTCTTCTTTGCCTTGACCAATACACAATAAACGATATAGTTCTTTATATCAAATCAATGTCATGAACAATATTGCAAACAATACTGGATTGATGTAGTAAATTAAAACTAAATTAATAAATATATTGCTGTGAATATCTTAAGCTTTCAAACTAAAACTTCTTTACTATATGTAAAGTAAAACCAATGCATTAATCGACATATGATCATAACCATTAACATATAGTTTCCGTCTTTAAGTTAGCAATTTTGCTGTTTAATATATGTTTTGTATATTTGACTGAAACTATATCCCTTTTCATGCTATTACAATAGGCTACAACTAGCGAATCAGTAAAGCTATATTCTCGTATATTTTGCATCGCTTCTTTTGGTATTTCTATGTTTCTTGTTGGTTTTGTATAATCTGAGTATCATTAAGCGAGATCAGAAAATTAATCTAAAAGGTGGTATATATTTTATGATACGCTACAAATTTCCATGCCTCGCCAATCCTCTATTTTATTTTTATAAGATGGATATTGTTATAAATATAAATTTGTGTATTTTTACTAATGATTTGACTATTGACTATCTGAATGTTATTATCTGCCTCACTTTTAAATTCATTGTGCAATTTAGATTCAAATTTATTCTAATAAATGTTACCAGATTGACGCATTTTTAAACATGCTTTTAGAATATTCACCGATACAGAACGTTTCTTCAATTATTCCTCAATAACGAAAATTAATAAAATCAGTAATAACTGACGTTAATTAAGGACACTAAGGTCGGCCAGTGAGATTAATTTAAATCGTCATATTTCATTTTATCATTTAAATTTAAAATTTTGTCACATCATTATATTGTCCACGGCTGTTTAGAACTGCCTTTTTTATTTTTAGAGGCAACTAATCCCTTGCTCATCGCAACCCTTTTTTGCTCGCTCTTCAGTCTTTATTTGCATATTACTGCTTGCAAAATGCAGAGTAATGCTATAAAAATGTATACTTCTCCTAGAATTGATCAACTTTCACAACTTTTTAAACATGTTGCCATATTGGTAATTTAACATTTCTTTTTTCAACAATTTTTTTCAGTATGTCCTTTAAACAGCTTTATATTTCACAAAGTTTGAAAAATTGGAATCTAAATGGTTGGCTTATTCAAGTAGTACCGAGAAATAGAAGTTAGCTTAGGGCGATAATAATATATGATTCGTCAGTGGATTCCGACCTCTGAACAAGCATATAGCATAGAAAACTATTTAAGTTTGTTTTACTGTTTTCGTAGATTAGCCACAACCAATTTTTCATGGTAACTCATAATAGCAAAACCAATTGATAGGAGGGATTAAAATCAATTGAGTTAATAAAACAGCAGTCGTCGGAATAATCATGCACTCGGTGAACATGGACACTGTTTATGTTGTTCAGTATTCCTACTGCTTAGAAGTTGCTATATGATTCAAAGTTCAAAGCTAAATTATTCATTAAAAATTAATCCATCCATTTGTGTTTAGAGAAATATTGTAAGCAACACTGAATTATTCAAATATGGTTTCAACTTTCTCGGTACACTAAGCTTGGCTTTATACGATATTTGATGCTTTGTGATG
>LQRL01057782.1:18715-32406 GCA_001703475.1 Hydroides elegans
TTTGATGGTTATGATGCTCCATTTTGCCCGTCACAAACTGTCACTCGTTATGAGCGAATAACATCGTTTTCACTAGATCCTATCAGAGAAAACTATGCAAATATTGTAATAAGCAATTGTAAATTTGGAAAAGAGCAGCATATTACGAATTTGGAACACTGTTTCGATTATTGTTCTTTGCGGGACAACTGTGTTGCAATTTATAAGGGCGACGAAGCAACTTGTAAATTGTATTATAATTTTAACGGAACTGACACAAATAATATTGACGATTATGACCTTGAACGTTTATACATTCGCATTGAAGTGATAGGTGAGTTTTATCTTATTGAACATTAAACATCTTTACGTAAATACTTTGAATGTCAACCGTGAAAAATAATGAATGTATATGAAATTTATTGATCGAACTCAAATCGTTAAATTCAAATAAGTTGTTAGATACAACAATACTTAACATGAACTTGTATGTATGTTTAAGCAATTAGCTTAATAAATAAAATAGTAAATATCATGAATGTCAACCGTAGAAATTAATTAATATAGGTGAAATTAATTGATCGAACTCAAAACGTTAAATTCAATTAAGTTGTTAAATACAACAAAAATTATAATGAGCCTGTATGTATGTTTAAGAAATTAATGTTGGCTAAATATTAGATGAACCAATTTGTAAATTTGATTTTCCCACATTTATAATTAACTACATGTCAATAAGAAATGTCATGAACAATTAGCAAATATATGAGTGATTGATTTTTATTTCTTGTGATTAAAGGCAGATTTTCCAAAATATTATTTTTAATCGGTATCCAAACCATCCTTGTTGCAACATTAATGTAGAAACCCTCTACCAAACCTACCACACGTTCGGGATCAGTGGTTGCTCATCACAAGACGAGGAAATACACATTGGCGACTTCGACGGGGACGGACAGGATGAGTTGCTTTGTCGTTATGTGTAAGATAAAACACCAATCTAATCCCTTCATTCTTTTTTATAACGAAGCACTAAGGGCCTGGCCACATTGGAAGTTTTTTTTTGTTTCCAAACAAACCAGTCTTCTGATTTATCCCTGATTAAAACAAAACGGTTAAAAACTACCGAACCGCTCGCTACTTATAGTTTCCTATACGCAATACATTGGAAGACAGGTTTGTTTGACAATAAAAACAGGAAAAGCAAGAAAAAGCTTGTGGCCAGTCCCATAAGGACCATTCCATAGCCCTAAAATGGACTAGATGTCAATGTGTTGTATTCTGAGAAGTAAAGGGCAAGCTGAAATTTAAAAAAAAAAGATTCTAAATATGCGGTATGAGTTATAGTTTCCTATAAGCCATACTTTGGAAGACAGGTTTGTTTGGCAATAAAAACAGGAAAAACAAGAAAAAGCTTGTGGCCAGTCCCATAAGGACCATTCCATAGCCCTAAAATGGACTAGATGTCAAAGTGTTGTATATCGAGAAGTAAGAGGCAAGCTGAAATAAACAAAAATGATTCTAAATATGTGGTATGAGTTGAGATTTAAACCTCCACTCATACCGCATTTATATATTCATACATTTTGACTCAAGGAATAGTCATCACATTGGAAGGTAATTGACGCTGAGTGTGCATATCTAATCATGCTTTGAATCACCACACTTCTTTAATAAGGGTTTTACCACAGCATAAGACATCGACATCGTTTGCGAATAGAAAAACTTGATGTCATTTGAAATGTTACTAGAGTAAAATCCTTTGTAAGAAAAATTACATGTAAATAATTCTAAACGCAAATTATTTGTAAATCATATGGGATTACGCTACCAATCTACCTATACCTATGCCATACCATATCTTATATTAATGATATATGTCCAGCCCCGGAGATCCTGATCGCATCATATACACGACAAACCCACAAGAAATGGACAGATTTGAATGGGTTGAGTCTCGCCATTGGTGCCACTTTGTAACGCTTCGCATTGGCGATTTTGACGGAGACAACATATCCGATTGGCTCTGTCATAGAAGTACAGATGACTATACGTGGGTAGCGTTAACCGGTGATGATACAGATTATCCTTCGACCAGCAGTTGGTAATATGATATTGTAGTTTCAAGTATTCTAATATTGAATATAACTGTACCTCGTTGACGTGGACAGAAATGAATTAGCTAGTCTTGAAACAATGTTTTACGAATCCATTAACAAATGGGTATATTGTATATGTGAGTATTATGGTTATCGACAAGACACAATTATTGAGTTTGTTTACTAAAAGGGAGGATGCTATTGGTTTTTGCATCAGCGATTCAAATAAGCTACATCTCGGTGACTTTAATGGCGATGGACGTACAGACTTGCTCTGTCACAACATCATTAACGGCAAAAGAACAATATTGAAAGCAACACACAGTGGAAACTTCTCGAGCACTCTGATGTATGTTTTGGAAATTCAATATATATTTTTTTCACTAACATCAACTGTTGTATGTCGTCCGCCGGTTTATTCAGGTTAAAATACTTGAGAAAAAGGTCGTAGTTACCTGGCTTTAAGCTCAAACTATCACTTATAAATGTGTTTTATAATGGGTCAGCCTTATTCTATTTACATGAAGTGGCTTTTTGGTGAGAAAAATTACATTAGCTTGTAAGGAACACAACTTTGTTATAAATGTGTTTAGGCACCACAGAAAGATTTCCGTGTTTACATTTATAACCTTGTCGTAGTTTTTGTCGTCGAAATCGACAACCAAAACAAAATATTATTGCTAAGATGTAGCCAATATTTTGAGTTTAAATGTATGAACTTGTACGGGCTTGGATCTTTAATCGATTGTATAACGATTGAAATGTTGATTTGTCATCTTCAAATGCTTGTTATACAACATGTTTTTCATTTACACGTTATGGGTAATTTACTTTTATACATTAATATGTTGTGTCTTTATATTCAGAACGAATCTTGCGTGGGGGTGTGATGATGGCAAATCTCTCCTAATAGGCGATTTTAACGGGGATGGAAGAAGTGACATGCTCTGTCATCGACAAGTGGAAGGATACACAAGGTTGAGCTTTGCAAACGTGGATGGATCGTTTGAACATGGCTCATGGTAATGATAATGGCTGGCAAAGAAACAAAATATAATGTATCTTTGGTAGTGTAGGATTTAGAACAAAGTATGTCAGAGGGTACCTATAAAAGCATAAAGAGCAGAAACCGGGTGCAAGTATATTTAATTGTACTACATAAGAGCAAACAACTGCACTATTTTTTATATAGATCCAACCCTGTATTGTGATTGATGCCATGATTTGCGAATTATTTTTCATTTGTAATATAGCAATACTTAATCCATTTATCTTTGTTTTCAGGAACCAATCTTTGCGTTTTTGTTATGGACAGAATCAGGAACTATTCATCGATGACTTCAATGGGGATGGGCGTAGTGATATGCTTTGCCACGACAAGAACAGCGGGGTAATATGGGTCTCTACAGCAACAGAAGAGGGACAATTCTGGTACACGTACTGGTAATGCTGATGAAATAGTTTGTAAAGTAAACATGTTCCGGAAATCTCATTTGATTTGCAATGGAACGAAAGCTATATAAAAGATGCATGCATTATCAAAATTTATTCTTGTCGGTTATATTTTATCTGCAACTGCATATATTTGACTAAATCCTATTTTGTATTTGTATGGTAAGTGGTTTAGATATCACAAACAGTAAAAAAATGAAATATAGTCTACATCGTCGTTACCATATTGGTGTGTACATATTTTGTGTGAAGACTTCAGGACTAGTAAAATATCAATCAAATATTCGAAATATACCATAACGCTAATCAAACTTATTAAGAAAACCATAGATTTTTTGTGACAGGAAAAACGACATGCCTTGGTGCCATGGAGACGGAGTCCAAATGAGAGTAGGTCACTTTGACACCGATAATAAGGCAGATTACGTATGCTTTGGAGAGGATATGCTCTTTTTTGCCTTGACCAATACGGAATAAACGATATAGTTCTTTATATCAAATCAATGTCATGAACAATATTGCAAAATCAAACAATACTGGATTGATGTTGTAAATTAAAACTAAATAACTAAATATATTATTGTGATTATCTTAAGCTTTCAAACTAAGACTTCTTCTTTACTATATGTAAAGTAAACTAAAGCATTAATCGACACATAATCATAACCATAAACATATAGGATCCGTCTTCAAGTTTGCAATTTTGCTGTTTAATATATGTTTTGTATATATGACTGAAACAATATCCCTTTTCATGCTATAACAATAGGCTACAAATAGCGAATCGGTAAAGCTATATTCTCTTATATTTTGCATCACTTCTTTTGGTATTTCTTTATTCCTTGTTCGTTTTGTATAATCTGAGTATCATTAAGCGAGATCAGAAAATTATTCTAAAAGGTGATATATATTTTTTGATACGCTACGAATTTTCATACCTCGCTAATCCTCTATTTTATTTTTTATAAGATTGATATTGCTATAAATATAAATTTGTGTATTTTAACTAATGATTTGACTACTGACTATTATTATCTGCCTCACTTTTAAATTCATTTTGCAATTTAGATTCAAATTCATTCTGATAAATGTTACTTTATAAATGCATTTTTTAAAAATGCTTTTAGTTTTTCATTTATATTCACCGATACAGAACGTTTGTTTAATTATTCCTCAATAACGAAAACTAATAAATTCAGTAATAGCTGACGTTAATCAAGGACACTAAGGTCGGGTAGTGGGATTAATTTAAATCGTCATATTTCGTTTTATCTTATAAATTTAAAATTTTGTCACATCATTATATTGTCCACGGCTGTTTAGAACTACTTTTTATTAACTAATCCCTTGTTCATCGCAACCCCATTTCGCTCTTCAGTCTTTTTTTACATAGCCTTGAATTATGCAGAGTTATTCTATAAAAAATATATTTCTCTCTCCTAAAATTGATAAACTTTACACGACTTTTTAAACATGTTGCCATATTGGTAATTTAACATTACTTTTTGCAACAAATTTTTCAGTATGTCCTTTATGTCCTTTCAGTAAACAGCTTTATATTTAACAAAGTTTGGAAAATTTGAATCTAAATGGTTGGCTCATTCAAGCAGTAGCGAGAAATAGAAGTTAGCTTAGGGCGATAATAATAGATGACTCGCTAGTGGACTCCAAACTCAGAACAAGCATATAGCATAGAAAGCAATTTTAGTTCGTTTTACTGTTTAATTTAATTGTTGTCGTAGATTTGCAAAAAAATATTTCATGGTAACTCATAATAGCATAAACAATTGATAGGAGGGATTAAATCAATTGAGTTAATCAAACAGCAGTCGTCGGAATAATCATGCCTCATTAAGCATGGACACTGTATATGTTGTTCAGTATTCCTATTGCTTAGAAGTTGTTATATGATAAGTTCAAAGCTAAATTATTCATTTAAAAAATAATCCATCTATTTGTGCTTAGATAAATATTGTCAGCAACGCTGAATTATTCAAATATGGTTTCAACTTTCTTGGTACACCATGCTTGGCTTTATACGATATTTGCTGCTTTGTGATGACGATAGCATCTGCATATTACAAAGACAAATACATATGTTCATTTAAATACATATGCGCATAACGGGTAAGAATTCATCACTCTGTTCCTGCAATTGATATATTTGATAGTTATGATGCTCAATTTTGCCCGGCACAAAATGTCATTCGTTATGAGCGCATATCATCGTTTTCACCAGATCCAATCAGAGAAAAATATGCAAAAATTATGATGCATTATTGTAAATTTGGAAAAGAGCAACATCTTACAAACCATGACCATTGCTTCAATCACTGTTCGTTGCGTGCCAACTGTGTTGCAATTTATAAGGGTGACGAAGCAAATTGTAGGATGTGCTATAATAATAACGGAACTATGACCGATTATGTGAATGGTTTGGATAAATAAAGTATATACATTCGCCTGGAGGTTGTAGGTGAGTCTTATCTTTATGTTTTACACTCATTTTTGTTATCAATAAAGAGAAACATTTATACTGAAAGTGTAAAAAAAAAACATTTTAATATAACTATATAGTCTGCATTTTCTTGTATTAAAAACTTCGTGTTATATCCAAACTATAGAACACCGTTACCAAACTTACCATACCTATGAGTTCAGTGGTTGCTTATCAGAAGACGAGGAAATACACATTGGAGACTTTGACGGGGACGGACAAGATGAGTTGTTGTGTCGATATACGTAAGATTAAAACCAATTAAATCCCCTTATACTTGTGTATAACAGAGAGGGTGTTGTGTCGTTTTACGTAAACACAATCAAATTATATCCCTTCATGATTTTGTATAACAAAGCCCTTAGGGACCTCTCCACAGCCTTGAAATTGACTGGATTCTAATGTCAAAACAACCGGAATCTTATTATGATTATAGCTCTGGAATCGGTAATTGTGAATGTGAGAGGAGCAAGCGAAATTTACGGAACCCAATCATTATAAATATCAACTTATATGTAAAACAAATATAAATACCCAATCTACCTATACCTATACCTATGCCATATCATATCTTATATGACTAATGTATTTCTAGCCCCGGAGATTATATACACTGCAAATCAAGAAGATATGAACAGGTTTGAATGGGTTGAGTCTCGCCATTGGTGCCACTATATGACGCTTCTAATTGCGGATTTTGACGGAGACAATATATCCGATTGGCTCTGTCATAGAAGTACATATGGCTATACGTGGGTAGCGTTAACCGGTGATGATACAGATTATCCAACGACCAGCAGTTGGTGATGAACTATTTTAGCTTAAAAAAGTTTAATTTAACTGAAATCCAATGGATGAACAGTAGTTTCTTTTAAAAGCATTTTAACTGCACTTAAAATGCGTACACTAAATTGTTTGTCTGGTCATAATATTTGAGTTTTGTCTTGTTGAAACATTGTTTTACGAATCCATGAACAAATGATTAAATTGTATTTGTGACTAATTGGGTATTATGGCTATTGACAAGACCCAATTATTTAATTGTTTTATTCTTTTGTTTACTAAAAGGGAAAGTGCTATTGATTTTTGCATCGGTGATTCAAATGAACTTCATATTGGTGCCTTTAATGGCAATGAGCGCACAGACTTGCTCTGTCATTACATCATCAACGGTAAAAGAACACTATTGCCAGCAACGCACAGTGGAAACTTCTCGAGCACGCTGATGTACGTTTTTGAAGTTTAATATATATATATATATGTATAACACTTACATCGAGTGTCGTATGTCAGTCCGTCCGCCGGATTATTCATGTAAATCTACTTGAAAAAAAGGCCGTAGTTACCTGGCTATAAGCTCAAATAACCACTTTTAACTGTATTTTCTTATGGTTCAGACTCATTTCATTTGCATGAAAGGGCTTTTTGGTCGTAAAAATCAAACATATTAGCTTGTAAGGAACGACTCTTTGTTATAAATGTGTTTTAGGCTAACAAAAGGTTTCAGTGCTTACCGTTTCGTAGTTTATTTAATTTACCTTTTCGTGTTGTTTGTCGTCGAAATCGACAATGAAAAAATGCTTAGTTACAGCCATTATTTTGTGTTTTAATATATGAGCTTGTACGGGCTTGGATCTTTACTAAATTGTACAATGATTAAAATGTTGATATGTAATCTTCGACAACTTGTTCCACAACATTTTTCTCTTTTACACGTTATGGGTAATTTACTATCATGCATTTATATATTTATCTGCAATCTTTTCGTTTACGAGAATATGCAGGTATTGCGATCACTCGATGTTTTAGGGAAAACTCCACCACCCTTCCCGTGAACCCTTTTTCGATGTGTTAAAGGTCGAACAACCCCGTGAAATACCTATAATAATATAAAATACATGTCAGACATGGAGCATAGGTAGTTTATAACACGATGTACTATATTATATAGGTATTATTTATCAAAAAACAAAGACAAATCTTGCTGTGAAAGGCCTTTTTAATCGCCTCACTGAAAAACACTGTAGTTACGTCACTGACGTCATACGATCAATAACTAGACATGCATTTGTGCAAGAGCAGCGCTCGCTATAAAAACGCTGTGATACATAATCAATACTCAAAGCATGAGGTACCTCAAATCATATAACTATCTTTTGAATAGTTAAGCACTATATCTTGGTATGATGTATTTGATTTAAATTAAAACTATTGCGCACTTGGATAAGGATTAGAACTAATATAGTAGCAATGTACCCTATTATGTATACAAATCTTTTCCAGACTAGTTGAAATATTAAACATAAAATAATTTGACTCTGTATAGAAGTTTCCTTTTTTGAAATAAAGGGTAGCTTATTGAAAAGAGTCTATATAAACAGTCATATGTATAAGAGAAAAAGATTGTAGATAGTTGTGCTCTAAATGAGCAGTTTCCATCTAGTTTGTCTTTATAATCAGAACGAATCTTGGATGGTGGTGTGATGATGATAAATCCCTCCTAATATGCGACTTTAACGGGGACGGAAGAAGCGATATGCTCTGTCATCGACAATTGGAAGGACACACAAGGTTAAGCTATTCGAAAGCGGATGGATCATTTGAACATGGCTCATGGTTCTTATAATGGCTGGCAAAAGGCACAATCACATATATTTTTGGTATTGGCGGATTCAGAACATCATATAACAGAGAGCACTTATAAAACATATAGCTGAAGTATATTTGATTGTAATACTAAAGCGATAAGCGACTGCACATTTCTTCATGTATATCCACCCCTGTATTAAGATTGACACCATGATTTTAATTTATCATCTGTAAAATAACAAGACGATATCCATTTATATAACGTTTTCAGGAATCAAGCTTTGCGCTTTTGTTATGGACAGAATCAGGAACTGTTCATCGATGACTACAATGGAGATTGGCGTAGCGATATGCTTTGCCACGACAAGAACAGCGGTGTTATATGGGTCGCTACTGCAACAGAAGAGGGAGAGTTCTGGCAAACGTTCCGGTAGTGATGTCGGAAATTTCATTAGCTTTGTAAAATAAATACAGTTACATATAAATATGCATGCATTATCAAAGTTAATCTTATTAGTGAACTGGAGTCTACACCGTCGCTACCATATTATTGTGTATATGTTTTGTGTGACTAAGGAACACTTTAGGGCAATCAGATAATTTAACTTTTAAAAAATCCATAACCTACGCTAATCGAACTCAATGAGGACGCACACGTTTTTGTTGCAGGAAAAATGACATGCCATGGTGTCATGAATACGGAGTTGAAATGAGGGTCGGACACTTTGACGCAGACAACAAAGCCGATTGCAGATGACATAAACTATTTGGCTCTCACCATTGCGGAATAAGCGGGATATATTTTTATCATACTAAATCTAGTTGGACGATTAACTGAATCTATATTGAATTGGGATAACATCAATATTGTGCGCTTAAACATAAACACTATTGATTCGAAGCGATTAAATACTCATATCAAAATATACTTTTAAAAAGAACATAATGTGTGATGGTGGTTTATCATGCTTATTATGGTGGTATAATTATATACACTGTGCGCTGCTGCATGTTTTGTATACACACTTACGTAGATTCCGTTCCTACCTTTTAATCTTTATGTTTGATTATGTATATGTTATGTGTAGTGTATATTGAACGCAATGTAAACAGTAAATGTGTCGTATACATGAACACATCCTTTTTTTCAAAAAGTTCTCAAATTGAAGAGAAAATTAGAAAAAAGTGGATATCAATTATAAAGCTTAATGAACTGCTTAGTGACACATTAATAAAATACTTAAGAATATGTTTGATAAAAACGCTATAATATATGTATAACATTTAAAATAGACACGTTTTCCTTATATAAATATAGATATAATTACTATGTGGTTTAAGTTTTTAAGCACTTTAAGTACTTGCGAAATTATAACCTTCCACTATGAATATATGGTTGTGCTACGAAACCCATGTTGTAATTTTACACATTGCTGACAATAAAGTGTGCTTACATTTTGATATTTTTGATTTTATAATATTTCATCAAATTTTGTATTACCATGTTGCATATTATAAGCAATTTCTTTTTTATAAATAGCTAAAATGTATTCCGGCGCATTCACATATTGCAACCTATTTTGCAAAGTAGGTTATTGGTTTTCTATATTTTATATTCTCTTTTTTTTTAGTGAAGATATTTTTCGATCAAACGTGATCATCTTGAAATATATCTTATATGTAACCACGACCATCAAGGAAATAAACCAATGATTAATACATACATATGTCTGCAACACATAAAAATACGGAATCATGTCATATGTTTAATCTTTATATCAATTCTGCCTAGTAAATTGAAGCTTTCGACCGGTTGGTTAAAACTATATGTTTTCAAATATTGTTCTCCGAACTTATATGGGAACTATCATTAGACACGCAGATTTATAGTATCTGCATATTAGAGGGACTTTAACTTACACAATGTACACATCGAACTATGGAATCTTGCAATTTATTTGTCATTTCATTTTCAACCTTAAATCAATTCTGCTTAGTCAATCGAGCTTTCGATTAGATGGATAAATAATAACATATTTTTCCATTATTAGTTATGTGAGGTGTATGAGCTCTATCATTGTACACGAAGATTTACAGTATCTACATAATTGAGGGCTCTTAACTTAAATAAGGACATACAACTGTCTTTTCATTTAGAAAGGCTATTCGTTATTCCTAAATAGTTGAAAATTAATGATAAAAACATATCTGCAGCAACTCAAGATACACCCTACTCTCATCGTATGAAAAGTCACACAAATATAGGTCCGTGTAGTGAAAACCCCCTTTTCCTGTGCTGCTCTGTTTATGTTAGAATGGGTGCAATATTACTTTGTGGAGCTAGTAGTAAGACTAAAATATCAATATAAAAATGAAAGGATAAAAAATGCTGTTAGCAAATAACCGTTTATTCTCGTTCTATAATCGTTCAATGTAAACCGCGAACATCGTGACATTGATACACAAAATGGCAGGTGTACTCAATGATTTACCATTTTAAATATGTGTTAATTTCGTTAACATCAATACGTGTATGTTCTCACAAGATAATTAATATTTTTCGTTATCAAACAGATTGAGGGTGGCGACACAAATATAGTTAAACCCGCGATAAGGTCAACTTTGTCTCAAAGCATAGGACTGTACGGCCTTTGGGGAACTTAAAAATATATTGATATTATGAGTATCCTTCAATGTACTTGAAAACACGTAATGCACTTCTTTCCCAGACAGAGTTTTTATTAAACATATATTTGGTCAAATCAAGCACTACATAAGCTCAATACACAAGTTATCATTTATTAAACCATTTAACTACACGTCAAGGGCGTTAAAAATGCATCGCTTTCGAACGTGACGTATTAGGGTTGTTATTTGGTTTGATTTGTGTTAATATACAAGAGAAAATATTTCCGAATCAAGTTTCATGAAGTTGCAGAGAGAGAGAGAGAGAGAGAGATGAACGTCAATCTTAAACTTATTTTTGACTATTTGTCGGTACAGTAATTGTTGTGTTCACATAGAAAAAATGAAAGGGACCAATGTAAAAACGGTCCTTTGACCTCAGGGGACATCGTTGCAAAATATTATTATGCATTACAGCTTCTTTAACTATTTCATTGTAGATCCCGAAAACAAAGGTAACGTTTGCAATGACGCTTGGTGAATAATGCCCACGATGTTCACTCTTATAACAAGTAGCTCACTCTGTAATACTATCTCTAAGTAATGTGTTTGGATAGAGTCGGTTGAATTATTGAATGGTAGCATATCAATTCATCAATGAGATAAAAAAAAACATGACAGGCCAAATCATGCATAAGCTCTGTTGCTTAATTGTTGAGTTATACAGCAGAGTTTGTTCTGTATATATAATTATAATAACCCTTCATTTCAGAAATTTCCTGAACAAGGATATCAATATAAAACATCATTTGTTAAATTAAAGCTTAAGATGTGGCTAAGACTGTTACTTAGTGCCATTTAAATGCAAACATACTTCCAGGACAAATGATATCACAAATGCAGAACCAATGCTTTAGTAAGAAAATACAAATATACTTCCAGAACAAATAATACCCAAATACAGAAACAACGCATTAGAAAGAAAACTCATGGTTTGAAAATGATATACATTTAGCAATATTTTGTTAATATTTGGGAAGCAACATGGATATGAATTTTTATGTGTACATGTTTGTGCTTAATTGCATATATTTAGAGGCATGTTATTGTCAAACTTGTCAAACACAAAATATTGAATTGCATTATGGTAGACTTTCATCCATTTCAATAGACCCAATCAGACAGAACTATGCTAAAATCGTGATAGATAATTGTTTATTTGGAAAGGAACAGTTTCTTGTGAATTCAAATCATTGCTTCAAACATTGCTACCTACTTGATAAGTGTGTTGCAATTTATATGAGTAACGACGAAAATTGTAGATTGTGTTATAATGGCACTGGGACTACAAACTACGAAGATTTCAATCACGACAATGTTTTCATTCGTCTTGAAGTACTAGGTAAGTGTCCAATCCTCAAATCAGAGTAAATATAAAACACCTTTTTTGAAAACACTTAGCATTTTCCAATGAGTTATGTATATGTTACCGCCAATCTGTGAAAACCGCGTATATCTACATACGCTGATTTTTTTAGACAATGTCTTCATACACTGACCGAACCAGCGTATGTCGACAATCTGTAAAAAAATCCAGATTATGTCGACATACGCTGAGTGAACCAGCGTATATTGACATTGCCTAAAAAAATTCAGCGTATACAGACATACGCGGTTTTCACAGATTGACGGTAACATATCCACGTTCTAATCATAATCATTGATAGATGTCTTTATGACATATATGTTTACTTAAAACTAGCTGTTTTCACGCCTCAGGTCTCACCATTGAAATATTAGAGACAATTGCGAAGAAAACCTTTTATTGTTATGCCTACTTGTTTTTCTTATTTTAAGTGTAATCATGACAAAATCTAGCGTAAAAAGGGATGATTTGTGTTTAAATGTTATCGCTGCCTATTTGAAAAACACTGCTACATATTTGATCATTCTAATAACGTAGAAACCCACTACCAAAACTATCACACCAAATCATTCAGTGGATGCTCATCGGAAGACGAACAGATACATTTTGGCGACTTTGACGGAGATGGACGGGATGAGCTACTGTGTCGCTATATGTAAGGAAATGGAATACCTCTTTGCAAGTGATTCTCATTTAATGCTTGACATACCAATTATATTAGTCAAATATATAGATATCAATAGTGATGATTATGTTTATACCAGTAAAAGATGAGTGAATATGAGAATGTACACTTAAATACGATATATCAGCAGTAGTTACACTTTGCTTATCCTTAGCTCTGGATATAACAATCGAATCATCTACACGACGAGTCAACACGAAAACTCCCTATCTGAATTGGTTTCAACTAATCCTTGGTGCGCATATGTTAATCTGCTCGTCGGCGATTTTAACGGAGACAATATATCAGATTGGCTTTGTCATGAAAGCAGTACTGGATATACATGGGTCGCGTTAACTG
>LQRL01057803.1:13054-24343 GCA_001703475.1 Hydroides elegans
AGTTTTAGTTTGATCGACCAAAATTTGTCGAAATAACGAGGGTTTGAACTTAGACAAATTTGAGATATTTTGAGATATTTATACAACACTTTGTCAGCGGCACTTTGGTATGAAATCTCAGTCTTAGGGTTTTGAAACTTTACACAATGAATGAATATAAATTTTTGATGTGCAACGTCGAGGTTTCAGTCTGATCGATCACAAAATTTCGAAATTGCAGGGTACTGAACTTAGACGAATTTTAGATATATTGGGACATTTGTACAGCACAGAAAGATTACGCGTATATTGACGATGTGAGGACTAAGTTGTGTGGGCGAATATGTAAGGGCAACGGTGTGGGAAAGACGTTGTGAGAAAGACGTTGTGAGAAAGACGTTGTGAGAAAGACGTTGTGAGAGCAACGTTGTGAGATAGACGTTGCGGAAAGACGTTGTGAGAAAATCACTTCTTTTTATTGACAAATATTCGTGTCAAAGAATGTTTTGCCTAGGCTGGGGGCTTTGCATCTCTGATGCCTATGTTTTTTATTTTTTATTTTTTTTTGTTTTATTTTTCATAACGTTTTTTTTTTTGGTAAGTCAGCATGATCATATACGAGTTTTTAATCATATAATTTTATTTTTCACGTCTATGAATAATATTGATGTTGACAAATAACATAATTAAGTATCTGAATACCATGAACGTTCATGTTCAATAGCAATAAAAATTGGCTTGTTATGTATCCGGTAGGGATGGCTCGGGGCCCCGAAACCTCGGGGCCCCGTCGATGAAAGTTCCCCGGGGCCTGGTCGTCCTTAATGACCTTTACTTTTAACAACAGAAAAGATACTCAAATTGATCAAAATCATGCAAATATTAAACAAAAATTTATTCAAATTTGACCTGTTTATACATCTCTTTATGCAGTGATATGAACTACTGTGTTTTCAATGATTTTACGATTCTGATCTTGCAAAGAAATCGTATTAAATTTAAAACATAGTTTGTCAAGGCTCGATGTAACATTAATAGACGGGGGATCGACGGGGCCCCGTGGCGGGGCGGGGTTTGAGTCACGGGCCCCGGGGCCGAAAATCTGGCCCCGACCTATCCATAATATCCGTTCGATACACATTTGCCTCGGTCTATGCGAAATTCAAATCGCATAGACCGATGTCTATAAGCTCAACAATTTCTGTGTTGCACACTGCCACAACATAAATAGGTACTTATATTACTAAAATAGGCATTGGTCATCGAGCAACATCAAAAACAAGCCTCTCTTCGTAAACATACCTCCTCCTTCTCCTGGTACTGATGCTCACTGCGCTAAGACGCAACTTTTAATTATGTCCCATTTTAATCTAGTATATTTCATCAATAAGTGAAAATTTTCAAAAGAAGCCTCTCCTCGTAAACATACCTCCTCCTTCTCCTGGTACTGACTCAACTGCATCTTGAGCATATGGATGATGCTCTCATTCCTCTGTATCGTGCCCTGTAAGTCCTTGACCTTGGCTTCCCATTTGACCGCGTCACCGTCCTTCCGCTTCCGCTCTTTCTTCATCTTCTGCTCAACGTTTTTCTAGAAAAAAAATAGTCCACCGGAAGGTGCGGTTTAATATTATAAATGCCAGGGATAAAGGGATCGTTGTTTTATCTTTATTAAGCCAGCTTTAAAAAGTATTAATTATTGCGGTTGGTCTTTGAACTTTGAATTATATATATTTGAGTATCATGGATTACTTCGTCAATGTAAGAATAGGCATTTACAAAATAATAGTTAACATTCATGAACTGGTTCAAATACTCGGACTCGTTAATAAGGAAAGAAACCGTGATTAAACATTTTTCAAAAACAACAATTTCTAAATTGCAGTGTTTGAACATGTGTAATGCTTCGTTCAATATGGTCAGGTATGGATATAAATTTCATAGTTTTTTCTATCTAATTGTGTATAAAAAAATACAAAGACTTGGCATGTATATGGCATTCATATCACCATGCAATAATACAGGGTCCGAAACTAATTTGGAATATAAATTTTCATGGGACTGGATCCAGAGGTGTACAAAATAAGAATGAATAATTTTAAGTTGTATAATATGTTTATTCATTTGGGAATAATTATGTATAATTTTTATTAAATATGACCTACATATTCATGCCAAATTATTGAGATTTAAAAAGGAGGCGAAGATTTGTTTTCGCTGAAAACCCATAAGAACACCGTGAAGAGCGCACAGTGGAAAACGCGCCCAAAGATTCTGTGCACTAGAATGCAATAGAGTTTAGTGTATCAACACTTTAGCATGTGTACCACCTCTCATTTTCTGGGTCATAATTCAATTATATGTTACATAAACAGGACAAATTTTATATCATATTATTCATAAAAGGTGTATATATGTACTTAGCTAAAAAATATACTTTTATTCAGGAGCAAACAACTATGTAACTATTACAACAAATTATTCCGAATTAATTTCGAACCCTGTATTTGTTTATACTTATAAAGATAATCGAAATTATTCAAAGTGCTGAAAAACGTTCAACATATGATTTCGTGAGGGGTTACATTAAAAGAGAGTTTGTAGACAGCTAGAAAGGTTAAATGTTAAAATGTTTGTTGATCTGTCTTTTTAAGGCAGTAATAAATAACAATAATAATATTACTTTCCCATGATTAGACTGTACCGTTAAAAAGAAATTGAATTGACTTGCATTGACGTGTAGGTTATATCTTATTTATCGCATATCAAAATAAAAGATACAGACACGTTTGATGATAGACTTACTCATCAAAGATAAGAGTTAACGTTTTATGGCACATGCAGAAAGTTAATTTGTAAATTATATAAAGTAAGAAATCGAAATGCAAGACTGGGGATTACACTGTTGTCGAAAGAAGTAGTCATTTAATATATCAATAAAATTCTAAAAACTGATTGAATCCTTCGCTCTGCCGGCGGAGTACTAATAACATATAGCAGGATATAAACCATTTATTCAATAGTCCTTGTATCAGTTAAAACCACTGGATCTGTTATGAAAAAGAATCAATTATTCATACAGATGTAGAAAAGTTTAACAAATAGTCTAGTTGAAGTATCCATCTAAAAGAATGTTCTATCTATATCGGGGTATAATGAAAATTATGACAGGGGTGTACTTTTACGCGCGCGACCATCCCTAAAACGATAGTCGCGCGGCCAAAACGAAGGTCGCGCAAGCTATTTTCAACTCATTATAAACTCACTATTATTTTCATAGCATTAAAACGTGAATTGTATCTTACAAAGTGACAATATCTCCATCGTTATTTCTCTTAAAGAGATAGATGAGTTGTGTAAAATGTACATGAAATGGTGTGATACCTATAAACCCAATATGCAATTAACATAAATAATGAATAAATTTGTTTTCCATTGTAAGAACAAATTATCTTAAAACAAGTCCCAAAATCGCCCAGAAATGAAGGTCACGCGGCGTTCGACCACCCCAGAATCGATGGTCGAGCGGCCGAAACGACGGTCGCATATGCGACCGCGCGACCGCTAAGGTACACCCCTGTTATGACGTAGATGACGAATATACGAATAATTATATAAAGAAATATATTATTCATGCTATTGCATAACATAAATATATACGTTACCTCGTCCTAAATGTTAACATTTACAAAATTGGTTAAAGTTCTAAGCAAAAACAAATATATACATCATGTAGTAATTCTACGCTCTACTATTATCTTACTAGATTATTTTTCAAAATGTCTACCGAATACCAAAAAACGTTAATGTGACTAAAAGACAATAAATCACTAAACTATCTCAAATTCTATATTTATATAGCTGCAAACGATTTTAAAATGTCGCCTTATCAACTATTTTTATGCCATCCTATATGTACATTCATTTTCATTGGGATTTAAAGAATCACGCTTTTCAAAGTAGGATTTCTTTACAAAAATACATATCAATATCGAACTTCATTAATCGGTACATAACTCACAGTTAGCGTTTTTGAACAACAAAAGAGCTTGTAAAAAATGCAATGAAATCTTTAAGATATCATACGTTTCATTCGATATCATGTATATCTTAGATATTTTATCAACTATCTCTTTCCACTACCCCGTCAAAAACACCGCATAAGACTTACGTTGTAAAGAGACTTGACTCGAACTAGAGCGTCAGCCAGCTGTTGTCTGAATGCGCGTCGTACTACAGCTACTCGCTGTAATGCAACAAGTTATCATAAATTGTATACCACTTCGGTTCACCATTTTAAAAGTTTCATACACATTAATTTCACACATTAACGTAAAGATAAATATATTCGTGTATTTCATAACTCCGCTGTTTTATAAGCCCACTGATGCAGGCAATTATTTACTGGTTTAAATTTGTGGAAGCATGTTATCAAAAGCACTACTTTAATAACTATTCATAAGCGACTCGATACAAGCATCACTTACCTCTTCGTGCATCTTTTCAATATCACCAATCTTTTCATTCACCCGCTCGTACCTGAAAAAGAACAAAATGAATTTAAAGATTCGACATAGATACTTATGTTTATATTGATTATTCTTATATTGATTATTTTTATAAATATTCTCAAAATGTAATGGTTTTGACAGAACACTATCACTGTTTAATTTGATAACTTTCACATTTGTTTGAGATCAACATTATTTAAATGTATGAATTTGTGGCAAATATCTCACAATTCGAGAGCTTTCTTTTGAAGTTTTGCATCAAACTCCGCCTGCATGACGCTACGAGCGAAATTGATATCGCGACGCATGTTCGCAGAGTCCTGTCAACATTATAAAAATAAATTAGATTAGTAGTTGATGTTGAGTTAGAAACGTTTGACTATGAGTCAGAATGTTTCATTAGAATATTTTAATGTGCTAATACTGCTAAGACATACTTAAAGAAAGAGCTGTATTGAATAAGGAAGAAGACATCAAGTCTATGAATATTTGATTTTGTCAACCCATTAGTTATGGTTAGGAAAGGACTTAAGAAGTTATGAAATGAAGTAGTGTTCGTTTATGTATGCAAATATGAATATTATATTTTTTCAACTTAAAGACATAATCATAATCACGATAATCAAGCATTGACGATGTTCATTTATCTAAAACACAGTGCGTACTAACCTCTAGGAGTTGTTCTATAGTCTCTGTGAGCTCTTTGATTTGCACGATTTCTGTGACAGTGGTTTGACATGCCCGATCCAGACTAAAGAAGCCGATTTTCTGAGCATCTGCCAAGAGCGGCCTGTAATTGTGATTAAAATCAAAGTTTCTATTATAAGTTTAAATATTCCATTTCGTTTGTGTAATCTATAACATAATTTATTTCGAGAAGATATTTTTTTACGCTATGATATTGGTTTAAGCTGTTTTCAGGTACAGAGCAACTCATGCAATACTTGGAAACTTTCGATTTTACTGAGCAATTTAAAATTATCCTTTTTAGATAACTTTTAGAAATATTGGTAAGATAATTATACGATTACATCATGGTCACAATGTGAGCGCTTATTTTAGATTGTCCTTGAGTTTTCATTCCTCATTCGTTAAGGCCGAAAGGATAGCTATACTGGACTTACATATAAAATATAAGCGATAATAAAAACAGCACTGGATATGGAAATGGAACAAATGTAAACCTTTATTTCTTTGACACCATTCATCGTTTTGCCGTCATAATAAGTTTAAAATATATTAATGTATATTAACGTTCTGTAAAAATTTGAAGTTCGTAAATAAAGTAGAAGTGGTAAAATAAGAACTTTGAAATTTGTTCCATTTCCATATCCAGAGAAATTTACATATAGCTTCCCTTGTAATAAACAATAACTCGAATATATTGTACAGCTCTTAATGAAATCTCCATATATTGTCAATTGGTTTATGGTCAACGTTTTAGGCACATGTCAAGGCATCGGAGCTTCTAGTATATCCTAATGTGGATGATTATGAGTAAATCTACACAGGTACACACAGGTATTGGACTCGTAAACAAAATGAGGGGGTGTTGTCCCAGCTAACCGAATCGTGGGGATTTTGTCCGCAAGGGATTTTGTCCTCCGGGGATTGTGCTCGTACCAAGAAATACATATTAAAGTCATTTAATTTTACGTTTAAAAATCAGCAAGTATCATCACTTTTTTATACATTCAAAGAAATTGATGTTTATATACATATTCTTTAAATAAGGGCAGAATGTTTGGCTCGGTGATTGGAACTTACGAACGTCAAAAGAAAGACAGCCAATACAGTGAGAAATATACCTAAATGTATCTTGTTCTGTGGGTGTATGGGCAAGCTGAACTGCAAGGGCATATTCATCATTTTCATGTTGTCGTGTATCTCCTTCACCTTCGTGTTCATCGCCAAAAACCAAGTCTTCTGACTCGGCCAGACTTACGTTGTCCGCCATTTTGTTGCTATACAAAACACAGGGAGAATTTATTTTGACACAGGAAAATCAACGATATTTTCATATGATAGATGACAAATATGAAATATTTATCACTGCTTAAGATAAAAAGTTATAAATGATCAATTAATGATATTATATGAATAACTTTTGCAATGGCGAAAGACACAAAAAATATCAAATTAAAAACGAAATAATAATTCGAAAATAATCACATTTAAAGATGAATATAACTTCTTGACACTTGTTCGAAGCACTTGCCGCTTATGCAATATCTGTCTGTATCTGTATCAGGCGTTTATGGCGCCTTCATCTTGGCCCAAAACATCAAACTTGATGACTGAATGGGTTGCTGAAGAGTTGATTATTTAGACTTCCGGTGCGACTGTACAATAGTGCAAAACGACTACAAACAAATTTACATTTTCAGCTTTGTTTTCAGTTTATGGGAGATACATAGCCGCAGGCACGCCATTTAGAGCCTACTTGAAGGCCAACAGATTTGGTGAATCGACAACGTTACCTAGTAGTTTGTTCCATTCTCGTATGGTTCTGGGGAAGAAGGAGTATTGGTAGAATTGTGTACGAGTGAATATTTGTTGGTATTTGTATAGATGGCTTGCACGTGTTGTGCTGTATGCGGGGACTAGGTAATAGGAGGGAATAACAACCAAGTGGTGAGTAATCTTAAACATATGAATGAGTCTCGATTTTGCTCTGCGCTCCTCAAGAGACTCCCAGCCAAGCTCTTGCAACATATTGCTTACACTGCTTGTGTTACGATTGTGTAACGATTGCATACATATCTAGCTGCTCTACGCTGTACTCGCTCAAGTTTTCCTTTAAGGTCAGCTGTATAAGGTTTCCAGAAACTACTGCAATATGACATAGACGGACGGACAAGAGCCTTGTATGCTAATTCACGAGAGGCTAGAGATGACGTTTGTATGGTTCGTTTAATGAAGCCCAAAGTACGGTTGGCTTTGTTAGCAATAGCATTTATATGATCATTCCATTGCAGGCCTGATTGGATTTCAACACCTAGATACTTAGTGGATGGTGCAACGTTCAAAGTATGACCTTTAAGGGAGTAGGGAAAACTAATTGGGGATTTTCGTCTTGTGACCCTGAGAATTTTATTGTTATAATATAAATTTGTGGTCACACATCACAGACCTTTCGGGGCATAAAATTTATCAAATTGTGATATAAATCATTTAGAATTATATTCAGAAACCTATACAGATTCCTATACGAAATCGAAGAAATAATAAAATACCTGAGACACCAATATATGTTCACCTTCGGCAAGCTTTTGAAAAATTAAATGATAAGTTTTGCAAGTCGCAAGCAATTACAATCGTGTAGGTGTGATATTTTCTATCTTTTAAAATGATTTTTATAGTTTGATTGATAAAATTTATGAGATTGTATGCTGAGATATCCTATCTGGGTTAATTGCTTCAGAAAATGCATACTTATCTAAATACAGATTTTGAATTGATATAATAAAATCCATATATCTTCACACAATATGTGAATTTTGCTCACTAGCTTTGGTATCCTTAACAACAAATATTTTGCAGGACAGATCATCATATGCAACTGTCTTCTAACGTTCCGAAACATCAAGACTGAAGCAGGCTTACAAAGACCCACTGTTTTTTTTTTCAAGTAACATGAACACGATAATTTAAAGGTTTAAAAAGTCAGATTTATGCATTTCAACTGTTAAGATTTCGAATTGAAACTTTCCGTTTAAAATATATTTCAGAGAATTATAAAATTGTCAAAATATATTTTGCAAACAAAAAAAATAATACGGACTTCTTATTTTATATAACAAATTTCATGGCTCATTTTGTATGAAGAAAATTAAATGAGCATATATGCTACAACAACTTAAAAATTATAAATCAGAATGGTCACGGGTTACCCAATTTCTGTGATGGTATATGCCGCAGCAGCAAAATCTCTCGGTAGAAAAAGTCGAGGTGCTCGAAAGAACCATAGGCAGGAATCAACGACTACCAAAATCGCCTCTAGTTGAGGAATACAAAGTCGCCAAAGTGAGGCAAGTTGTCATGCTTCGAGAGAGCAATGACAAATACGACAGTGATGCAATAAAGCTACGTTTCGGGAGTAAGTAAAAGAGGCGGTAAAGTCAGCAGAACATAGCTAAGACAAAGTGAAATCATCAGGAGAGTAACGCACGGTCGGCTAGAGTTGCACATATAACTTATACATTTGACAGAAGCGGTTTAGACATTAAATACTGCGTTTTCCTGATGGACATAAATGAAACGTTAATCGCACGGTAGCACGGCCATTTTTCATGTGGATTTGTGACCCAGCGACCGCTAAGGAACAGCCCTGCAATACCGTGGGAAGAAAGAATAAAGCAAGCTTATAAATGCAAGCGACTGTAATACCAAGAGTTAGTTGAAACATTGTCAAAATAAAGAGTGGAAGACATGGTGTTACCGAGCTGAAGTTGGGACGATGTGGTTCCCGGCACAGTCAGTGTGGATAACGCTTGGCATAACTGGGAAAAAATATCATGAAAAAATCTTGGGTGCAAGCAGACACTTATCCTTATGGATTTGGTCCGAGAAAATGGAGCGCAAACACGTACTGGTTCCAAGAGGGTTTTAATAAACCCAACTCTGGAGGTCGCGGGTGTTTGGGCCGAAACGAAGATGCATCCGGATGATGGAACCGATATGACAAGACCCGATATCGTTCGATGTACAATTTTATATAATCGTTAGCTTAAATAAAAGGGAACATGAACAGAGTGAGTGAATAGTGTTCATGCTAAACTGGCCATAAATTCAAGCAGTTGCAGTAATCGAACTTAAAAAAAGAAATCATTGATTAAAGATAATAAATAATAAATAAGTATTTAGGGTATTTAAAGATTTAAATCTATGATTGCATAGGGGGACGGGAAGGTCATATTTTGAATTTAAATAGTACAACAGTGCTGGTTGGAAGTTATTGTAAGATAACAATACATAAACATGCCCTAATTTACTAATTTATTGCTTATCTAAACACACTTCTAAGGCTAGTTCAGTGATTGCAACCATACAGAACCAACTTTAAGTAGGTTATTTGAACATGTAGTGTGACAAAGTGTGCTTCTCTATTTATATTTCTTTTCAAAGATGTACAATTTAAGCACAGCGGAGAAACAAGCATTTCAATCCTTTATTGGGAAGAATTGCATAATATACAAGGGCTATAGTTATCGAGACATAATGCCTGAACAAAATATGAAATTTGCAATGTGCCTTGTTAGATAAAGTATTTGCAATAGTGTAATCGTTAAGATTTTACAACATGTTCTAATTGTTTTCCTAAAAATACATGCAAAAAATCCTGATTCTTATATAATCTAAATACTTCTTATGTAATCTAAATACATTTGCATACACTTAATACAGTTATCTGAGAGTGGGGTTCAGGAGAAAATAATCTAGGAGCAATATGTCGAGCTATATTTGAATATAAATTATCTTTTGACGTCTATATTAATCATAAAAGTCTCAATGAAATATATATTATTAAAAAATAAAGACTTTGCAATTATTCAAATTAATTACCTTTATCTGATTGTTGTTAATACATTGTGAGATTTAGGAATGACCACGACTTTGTTTCTTTACAAATCGTCATTTGCAAATAAAAGAGATAAACCTCTGTACTATCTCGCAGCGTTTAGACTACTTGTCACTGTTTAGTTTGAATAGATAATTTAATATTATTTATAAACAATTGACATGTGAATTTCTAAAAAACAATGACTAATATTTGATCAAAATAAAAGGATTTGTGAGAAACACGCATGAAAGAGAATATTGAATATTAACGTCATCGAATATGTGCGACGAGTGACGAGAGCACAAACTGTTTGATTTGAAACAGAGCATTATCACTTAGCAAACATAAAAATAGGACATCAAAATATAACAAAAACGGAATACAGTTCACAAATTAAACATAACTTAAACATTAAAAATAAATATATACATCTATATTTAACATACGCGTTTTGCTAGTCTTAATTGTTTTGCAGTTTTAAATTGATTCAATTAAGAAAAACTAGAAATGGTATCGTAAGAAACCGTTATTTCTATCATGTTCAATACATTTGACTTCCTGTTTCCTTAAATGGAAGTGGTAAACGGTCATATTTAAAATATTGATGATGCGTAATTATAAAAGACAGGTAATAGTTTTGCTTGTCATGCAATTTCATTTATCTAAATATAACTTTGAAGCTATACCTACCTACCTACCTACCTACCTAGCTGTCAGGATATGCCACTGGTCCCTCCTCAACATCAAGGATGCCATCTCGCGTTTGAGGCCGATGTCGTCCCGCAGCTGCTGCACAAAATTACGCGCCGGTCTTCCTCGCCCTCGCTTGCCGTGATTAGGGGTCCACAACACTAGATTGGATGCAGCTTCTTCTGGGTGCCTATAGCAATGACCAGTTAGCTTGAGTCTCTTTTGTTTGACTGTATCTGTGGCTTTTGGTACTTCAGCTATTCTCTTTGCTATATCTGCTCTTGAGCTGCTTACTAGGGATCCCAAATAGGTGAAATCATCTACTTCCTCGGGTATGGAGCCGTCACTGGTTTTTATATCTATTTTGCTAGGACAGTTGAAGATCATTACTTTGGTTTTCTTTGGATTGGCCATCAGGCCTATTGCCGCTGCTGCAGTTTCTACTATATCGAGCAATGTTTGTGCCTGTTTGACTTGTTCACTTATCAACGCGATATCATCAGCGAAATCAAGGTCGGTTATACATACAGGTCTTATTCTTCGGCT
>LQRL01057820.1:3984-17818 GCA_001703475.1 Hydroides elegans
TCAGTCTGTTTGGGATTTGTCGTCGATGTTTTTGGCTAAATTTTGCACTGTTGGTATTAATTGCGACTCGCATGATCGATGTTTTCTAAATCCATGTTGCTTATCCGTAAGGATGTTATGCTTTACTAGATGGCTCATTACACTACTTGATATAATGTGCTCAAGGAGTTTACTAGCAACACATGTTAATGACACTGGACGGTAATTTTCCGCTTTTGATTTGTTTCCTTTTTTGTATATAGGAACCACATTGGCCTCGCGCCAGTCATCCGGGATTTTCCCTTGGTTTAATGACGCTTGGAAGAAGAGAGTGAATACGGGAGCTAGCTCGCTAGCAAGCTGTTTAAGCAGGCGTGTGGGTAGACCGTCGGGTCCTGTAGCTTTGTGGGGGCCTGAATTCCTAAGCAGCTTGTAGACTCCAGACTCGTTGATGTCGATATGTGATATGGATGGATGGGGGCTTGGTCCTTTATCGGGTATTGTGTTGTAGTTTTCGTTGGAGGTGAAGACCGATGAGAATTGGTCGTTTAGGATTTTTGCTTTGGAGTTGCTGTCGTTGTGGACGATGCCGTTGGTGTCTTTTAGAGGGGAAATGCCGCTATGGTCTCTTCTTTTACTTTTGATGTAACTCCAGAAACGCTTTGAACTTGATGTGTCTGTTGCAGAGATGGTGTCTTTCATATAGTTCACGGCTGTTTACAACAGACCCCTTTAGATGTTTTCGAGATAGTTAATCCCTAGCTGAGGAGCACAGCGCGCAACCTCATTTTTTATTTGCATAAGCTAGTTATCGGCTGATTTATGCTGCAAAATCGTGATTTTTGCGTAATAATGATGAACTTTAAACGAATTTTAAAATGGGTTGCCCCATGTGAATTTCAAAAATTCTTTTTGCAAATAAACTTTCGATGTATTCATAAAACGTCTTTGTATTTCACTAACCCCCTCCATTTCGGTTAAGATACGAAAAACAAGCATGGAAATTGCAGCAAATGTGCGTTTTCTCGAACTGTAAATTAATGATTTTAGCTATTTTGGAAATAAGTTTTATTATAGTAAACTATAACATTTACAAATAATTTTTATATGCTATGATTCAGCGTTTATTCCTCTTTATTTTGATATGAAATACAATATTATCGTAACAATACACATGATGTAATCAGAAGACAACTGCATTGCATATTTCGGAATTCACTATCATCGGTACTATAATTATTGAAAATACTTAGTATTTTGATCATTATTCGACAGAAATTGTATCTATTTATCATTATAAAGTCATATGAAGTTAGCTATATCTTAAGTATGTTTGAAACATAAACTTATTCAAGTTGTTTCTCTTTTTCATTGTTTTTATCTTTATTTTATAATTATTTTTAACGTATGTCGCTAAAATGTTTATGGTAATATCTATAATCGTGGATTTATATGTCTTGAAATTATTTTTGTTTAAAACAAAATTATCAAAGTCTTAATAAATTGCAATTTATCCAATACGCTAGGGTCAAGCCATAATAAGTATAAATTCATCCATTTGTTTGCACTTTAACCATTGATATTAAAGAAGATTATACGATACGATTCGCAGTTACATTAGTGACATCAGACGAATGTGAACTAACATAAGCATCAAAGCATAATCCTCCTAGGAGCAGGATCACTTATTATCCCTTTCTTTTATTAATCTCTGAAATGAAATGCAATATATGCTTTTAAATAAGAACATAAGGCTTATACATGTATTAAGTAATGAGGGTTTTCAGTGAGTTAGAGTAGGCTTTTGAATTATAGTCATATTGTTAATAAATCATAGTGAATAAGGGAATAATTTCCATAATTTCTATGATTTGCACCATGTTTACATGATCAATTTTGGTATAAATTGGAATGGAGGGGATATATGAGTTATACCATTAGAATAAGCTTAGTATAAACTTTTATTAATCCAAATTTGAGAAAAATTCAAATGGGGCATTTATTTTAAAAGACATTGTAAAGACAGCCAAAAATCGAGATTTTTACCGAATTTTATGCATAGACAGCATAAAATGTGCATGGTTAATCCCTATGTCAATAAAAAGCGGGGTTGCTAAAATGCGAGGCTTTGGTGACAGTAAAAAAACTAAAAGGGTCAATTTTGAATGATGATAAACAGCCGTGAGTTGTTATGTGCTTTTTGACATTCGGCTTCTGTTTGACGCTTTAGTTGGACGTAACGTCGATGTTCGCGAGAGCCTCTTGGTTTGCCCTTTTGCATGTTATAGCTTCTTTGCTTTCTATGGGTTAGCCTTTTGAGGTCGGTTGTTATCCACGGTTGGTTGTGGCGTGTGGTGGCTTGTTTGGTAGGCACGTGTTTTTCCATAAGCGAGGTCAGATTGCTCTTGATTGACTGCCATAGTTGATTTACCGGCGTGCTGACATCGTAGTTTGTGAGAAAGTGATCTTGAAAGGCTAGACACTCTTCTTTAAGGGCTGCGTCATCTGCCTTTTTCCACAGGTTGATGGTTCGTCTTGAAGGTTTGGGTAGATTTGCTTGTACAGGAGAATCGACACATACGATTTCATGATCGCTTAGGCCCGGTATGGTGGTGCATCGATTGGGGAGCGCTGGCCTATTTGTAAGAAATAGGTCGAGTGTTTTGTCCTTGCGTGTTGGCTCCTTTACCATTTGTTCTAGGTTGCAGTTGTTTATCATCGAGAGGAACCTATCAGAGAAGTGCTTTGGGTATTGATGCCCTTTTACTGTTTCTGCATTCCAGTCTATATCAGGTAGGTTAAGGTCGCCCCCTATCCATATTGTTGCGTTTTGATGCGAGTGAGCGATTGATTCTATCGTTGAACACGGTTTGTCTAAATACTCGTAGTTTGAGCTTGGTGGTCGGTAAATTGAGCCTAGAATTAAGAGACTCCCTTTGATGTTGAGGACTTTGACAAATATAGCTTCTAATTTAGTGTCAGATTCCAATATTTCCTGTTGCATGATGGATTTCACCGCGATGAGTACACCTCCGTACCAGTCGTCTCTGTCGTTTCGATTTATGATGAGGTTGGATGGAAATATTTCTGAGCTTGATATGTTTTTATTTAACCAGGTTTCGTTTCCTAAAATGATGGTCGGGTCTGAAGTTTCAATTAGGTTTTCGATCTGCGGAGTTTTGTTTTTGACGCTTTGAAAATTTGTGACGAGGCAGCGAATTTCCCCTTTAATGGCGTTTGGTTTTAGAGCGGATCGCTTTGGGGACGAGGACGCAACAGGTGGGCCAGGGCTAATACTGGTGCTTGATGATTCTAGTTGTGAGAACGAGTTGTGCGAGTCGTAGGCGAATGAGTTGAATAGGGTGGATGAGAAGTTGGGGATACCACAGTTCGTGCAGATCCATGAGATATTGTGTATGTTGTTGTAGGTTGCAGTTGACATTGCCATGCAATCTACGTGGTACCATTGCTCACAATCGTCGCAGGCGACACCCCTTTGACGCCATGTCACCGCTTTTTCGCAGATTTGGCATGGGTATTTTACTTGCCGAGCGCCAGGGTTAGTTTCTATGTCGGCTGAATTGGCAATGAGCAGCAGTGTGAGGTAGGAGAGTGTATGAAGTTTACTTTTACGGGTGGTATGTGCTGTTTGCAGCCTTCGGGTGGCTCTGAGCATGAAGATGCCGGTTTTGATATTGCATCGGAGGTTTGAACCCTCGTCATTTGGGTGTTGGTCGGGGCAATTGTCTAGATGATAGCACAAACATCTGGTGGCTGCTATTACCACAGGGATAATTCTAGCGTGCGCCATGTGCGCCATGGCGCACACTTTTCATATGCGGCGCACAAATATTTGGACTGGGCGCCGCGATGGCGCACGGTTTTCTAGAATGGCGCACGGAAATTTGAGATGTGCGCCATATTTTTCTAGAACTTGCAAAGTTTTATGGAAATTTGCATTGAAGTGAATGTAATTTGAATTGCTGTGTAATGGATCTTTATAACTGGTTTACTTATTGAAGTGAAACTTGACATGTGAGGCTGAGCCTGGCAATCATCTCCCCGTTTTTTACTAATCCAAGATAAAAATTCCAGGACAGAATTTGACTGTACAATATGAACCGCGTTTGTGTGTAAATTCGATTTGATTTGTATGCAATATAAAGCATGTTTTGTTTATCTGCGTCTTTTCTACGAACTAATTATTTTTTGAAGACACACCTTTCTTTAAAGTACAATTTTCATGAAGACTTAATGCACTATTTTATTTTGCGCTCGCGCCTCGCATATAACATTAGCTTATGAGAATCAAAATATTCTTAGGTGAAAACGGATTCAACGTATAGGTACGCTCCAGTTTTCAAGTGAATACACTCTTATGACTAAAAAAAACGATATCAGTGATTTTGGTTTGGGTAAATATATCTTACTCATACAATAAATCTATACGGCGCACATCCTTCGAAAATGGCGCACAAAAATTTGGCATCTGCGCCATCGGCGCACGAAACCGAAATCCTAGAATTATCCCTGTACCATAATGTAAAATGTCAATGTTTTGAAAATTGACGCCATGTTTGTTTACATGTGAGATTTCCGGTAGAGATTAATGTCAAAATTTGTCTAAACGGATCAGATTATCGGTGTGGTTTTACGACATAAATGTTCCTTGAGTATTCATAGTCTGTTGTCTGCTAAATCAATCATGGTGAGTGGTTTGAACTATATGAAAAAGATCAAAAGATAACCAAATGCTAAGAGTGCGCACGGAGCAGTTGTCCGCGAATATAATTGAATATAATATAATAGTGTTTATATAATTTATAAATTCGGAGTTTCTCGGGGTTGATCGATAAAGCCGGATTGTTTAATATATATTTTACCATTTTGGGGTAAACATTTGGTATAAACATATAAGGAAAAACCATTGGAAAAGTTGAAATTGAATTTTTATGGAAAAGTCACGGAGAGTTTATGCGATGAAACCACCGAAATAGATGAGGATTACACCTGTGACCCTAAGTTGAAACACTTTTTTAGCAAAATTTCAATTTACTCTTTTATTAAGTTTCCAATCGAATTGAACTTTTTGGAGCCGGAAGCTATACCGAATTGTAATATATCATGTTAATGGTTGGTTTATTCACTGCGTGTGCGTAAAAATATTCACTTTTAAGAAGACGTTTCAACTTAGGCACATTGTGCCTAATTTGAAACACTTTTATTTATTGTGCCTTATTTAGAACATTTCACAAACAAATTTCCTATTTTGTTTACATCTACCTTAAGTTATGTCGTTCCTCTCTTTGATTATGTATTTAATATGCTAACATGATCATTAAACAACATTTAATCTTAATTTGAAATTTCTTTAGTTTTTCTGTGCAGCTAAGTAAACGCAAAATAATCAAGGCATACATCAAAAACTTGTTTCTTTCTTTTAAAACGGAATATGCATAAACAATTCATCAATTTTTAATTTATATTCATAAATTGTATTTTTTACAACATTTATTTGATGTTTCCAGAACAATTTGGCCTAATTTTAATGAACTGGAGCGACTTTATTAAAAAGTGTTTCAAATTAGGACCTGTTTCAAATTAGGCACATAGGTGTATTACGAGGGGGGCAATGGGAATTGGAATGAATCTGAAGGTTTTCGACCATTATTGGCCGTCGTATGCGACCGATTTTAATGAAAATTCACAGAGCTTGTAATGAGCAAAAGATACACCACTTGTGTCAATATGAACATTTTCCATCCTAAATCGCCATAGAAATTCGATGTTAATTTTTTTGTCTGACTTTTTTTTGGTGTATACGGAAATGAGACAAGGGGTTAAGCTATCTGTAGAAGCATGTCATGGTATAAATTAAGGTCAAAACCTAAGCGACACTAAAGGAAATGAAAATGATTCCCGCTCCTCGAATCGTTTTGAGAAACACCTTTAGATTTTTGGTGAAGGCGTTCACAAAACCTTTAAAATATAGGCTAAATATAAAAAGCTTACCTTTAACGTATATTTTACTATAAAATTGAAATAATTAATACGGGTTTTGTGTTATAAAAATGTGTTTAAAGATTTTCCATTGGAAACCCGGAAACTGTTCCGAAGTTTGTTTTGAATGAACTGGTAAGTGTTATCCACAAAACTTATTGTTGTAAGCGACAACTGATATTACATTTCTAAATGAAATATATTATCAAATATGATTTTGATCGCAAAAAGGTATTGAAAATAAAACATGATATCTACTATGGGCACCAATATGACCAAATGATAAACATTTTAAGGAAATGTGAACTATGGTGTGATAACATTATAAAAGGTGGAAAATGCTATTCATAATTTGCAAGCTGGCGAACCAGACAATGCAATATGTTAATCGAAATCCAAAAACAAGATCAAATGGCATTTTCGAAAATATTTACGAACACCTAATTTAATGGAATATAACAAAATTTGTCAAAGCATTGAACAATGTTAAATTGTTACCTTTTCTGGGCAGTTTGAAGCATAAAAGGAATGACTTTGTAAATGCTGAATAAAGGAAAAAATTATATAAGAAAAAACACTATTTGACATGTGTTAAGAAATTAATCAATATGCGAGTAACGAGTGTCATTATTATATACTGATATCAGAATATATTTGTAAAACGTATTCTTTAAATCTTTCCTTTCAGCTAGAATTTGTTTTTACTTAACAAGCTAATTTGGATTTTCTTATTTAATATTTTGTGAAGAACATATTTCGGATTCTCTTCTTCAAAATGAATGTCCTTTTCAATAATTAAAACCGAGGCGTAAGGGCCAACATGGGGCTATTGAATTGTTTTGATTTTATTTGGCCAAATCCATGAAGATGCATGACCTTTTTATATTTTATTTAATGATTGTTAAGTCCAGAATTCGGTTTTCAAATGACAAAATTGCAACTTTTTGGTGTTAAAATATGACCCAAAAAATAAGATGTAACAATAATGTTATGTAATAATCACTAGAAACAGCATGTTTGTGACTCAATCATACATAAAATGTACACAAATATACCCAAATGTTAGACCATACACTGTTATATCTTTAAAACAAACATAGTTTTTGCAATTGCACCATGCTTAAGCCAAAAAGCAGTGATATTTATATTCAACATTTTTTTAATAAACAATATTCAAAGTCTTGTTGACTTATTGTTTGATAATTTTATTTCAAATAAATACTTTATTGCAAAGCTTTGATCAAAATTGGTACGGTTTGCTTTTCCGAAATGAAGGTACCATCTGTCAGAAAAGTTACATTATTTTGTTGTATAAGTGGGTACTTGCTATTTAATTGCTTTAAGTTGTAGTCTATAGACCTTTAATGAAATCAGAATAAACGCCAATACATACAGTTTGGATACAATATTCTTGCAGTCACATAAAACACACTCATTTTTAGGGACTTTATTCTGTAGTGTACGTGACGGGTTTTTTTGTGTATGTCAAATATAAAATTTGAAATAGTAAAATTTTGATATTTATTTTCATATAAAACACTTTGGTCGAAATTTTCAAAAAAAAAATAAGCGCGCAAAACCATGTTTATTGATGTTATGGGACTAAAAATGATCAAACGTAATGTACAAACGGTAGTGTACGTGACACTATTGTGCTTCAATCCTATATTTATCCGATTAATTGATTCAGATATAACGAATAGAAGTTTAGGGAAAATAAGATATCAAAATATTATCGAGAAGCATTAAACTTGTGGCAACATATAATTCGGTACTTTTTTTCATGAAAAATAGTAATATTCATCTTATTTAAAAAGATACTGCTGATTTATGAATATGGAATGAAGCTAATTTGATAATGGACGGATTCCATGTCATAAAATAAACGTTTTAATCTCTTAAAACATTAATATCACAACAGTTATCGTCACATACACTACATCTAAAGTGAGTTTAAATGGACAAATTAATATCAAATGTGATATTTTGCAATAGTAATGCCGTTTAAATATGTTTAATTAGTATTATCCAACGACCAGATGCCTTTTGCGATAGCAACCGTTTATAAACCAATTTGTAACATAAATAGGATTCACAATAATCAAAACCAATCTGTTCTTTTCGAGAATGAAAATACAAATGAAGATTTTAAAGTCATATATAATATATAACTATTTATCCTAATGGTATTTTACATTGAACTTTGATCTATAGTACATTTGAACATCCTTTAATTTTCTATATACAATAAGATTATTCAAATTTATTTATGCAAATTCATATAATTTAGCTCATGGTTATAGATTTATTTCATGATTTTTCTATACATGAGCATTTCTAGAATGTTATTTCTCCTTGCCCTCCAACTGTCATCAATAAGAATGAAATAATATTTACCATTTACCGAATGTGGCTCTTTATTGTTCGATTCTGTGCAAATAATGTTAGGTTTGTAGTACATATGTAGTGTACGTGACACATGTACATTTATTAACAGGCTTACACCATTTAAGAAACAAATTCAGTGGGCAGAAGCACATATCCTGACTATGCTCTATCACTTTTTATTTAATCCAGACCGGTATAATAAACAATTGCGAGTCCAAAAATCTCAAAATGTAGTGTACGTGACAATCGGTAGTGTGCGTGACAACAATTTTATTGCATTGTCTCTCCTCGTTTTATGCTTTCAATATATAGATACGATGTTCAGGAATTATGAAGTATTAAAACATTATCAAGAAAACTTTCCGCTTGAAAAATATCACAGCATTTATTGGGTACCCCTTTTTAAAAAAAATGCAATTATCATCTTGTTTTAAAGCAAACAATTGTTTCAACGATATGGACTGTATCTAATTCGAATGTTTATTGATTCCATATTTAAAAAAAAACTAAGTTGATACATGAAACCATGAAAATTCCAGCATTAATCGTCACGTACACTACACATGAAGAGGGGTAAAATGGATAAAATCGTATCAAAACCGATGTTTTGTAATGAATAGGTCCGTTTTATGCGTTTATTCAGAACAATTGGAAGAATTTTGTGTTATATTTTAGCAAAATTGCCCATTGATAAATATTTATAACGTCAAAATGTCATAAAAATTTCTAAACAATCATTTAGTTATTTTAGATAGTTTGTCAACAAATGAACGAAAGATTTGAAATCAGATATTATGTTAATTTTTTTTTTCGATTACGTGCAACACTTACAAAATCTCTGAACCACCTTTAACATTATTTAAACAAAGATAATTCTTTTATTGTTTGAGTCTATATATAAATTGTTACGGCAATGCATACATTAAATGCTTATTATATGTCCCGACACTTTCTAAAATATTGTTTGAGCCTTACTTTCGACAGTCATAATTCAAAATGTAACCATTTGTACCATTTAGCGGATGTGGCCAGTAAAATATATCAAATATGACTGAATTTCAGTTTTAATCATAAGTGTGTAGTGTACGTGACAGGTGTGACTGTCTTTACATGTTTAAATAATTTCAAAAACATGTTCTTACATATATTGTTTGATCATATACTTTACTAGTAGGTTTATAACAAGAATAACCTTAAGGTTTAATAGTATTTAGTAACAATTAACTCTCTATTTATAAGCTAGAAAACCAATAATCGGTTTTGAATATGAAAACTTTTTTATTGTTTTTTGCTACTCATATACCTAAAATTGATATATATATATATATATATATATATGTTACCGTCAATCTGTGAAAACCGCGTATGTCTACATACGCTGAATTTTTTAGGCAATGTCGACATACGCTGGTTCAATCAGCGTATGTCGACATAATCTGAAATTTTCCAGGCAATGTTGACATACGCTGAAAAAAGGCTCGAAAAATTACACAGATTGACTAAATGGTTCTCGGAGATTAGATGAGCAATAAGCAGTGATCATTGCCCTTATCGTATAGGAATATAATGGTCATTAATTATAGTTAAGTGTTTTATTTTATGAGTAGAGCTCAAACAATGGATTAATGATATTTGTGGTACAATGAAAGCCTAATAATAGGATTAGTGTAGTGAAAGGTTTTGTTTAATTCAAGTTTATTTGTTACAAGCTAAGCATAATACAATTGTGGGTTTATTTGATTAATTTATAAATCATTATTATGATGCGTTCAGTGGGACTTCGCGTTTGCGTCTGCGGAATTTAAATTGGTATAAAACATAGTTAACTCAGCGGTTTTGATTCCGCAGGGATTACTATGTTTTATACCAATTCAAATTCAACAGACGCAGACGCGCAGTCCCGCTGAACGCACCATTACTCGCAATATTTGTTACAAATGTTTAGATTTTGAATATAATATCGACTGAAAACGATGACGAAACGAAAATTGAATTAAAATTTGAAATGAAAATTAAACTTTCTTCACTTTAATGTAACATTAAATGTAACATTGAATGTAACATTCAAAAAGGATAAATAAAAATCGTTTGAAGCGCTCATAAGTCGTCATAATAATGCATTACTTGAAATAATTTAAATAAAATTATAATAAATTTCTCAACCCTAATCCTATTACTTAGCGTTCATCATACCACAAATATCATTAATCCATTGTGTGGGCTAAACTCATAAAATAACACACTGAAACATAATCCATAACCATTATGTTCTTCAATACAATGAGCGCATTGCTCATTGTTTATTGCTCAGATTATCATGGAGAAACATTTTAGTCAATCTGTGTAATTTTTGGAGCCTTTTTTCAGCGTATGTCAACACTGCCTGAAAATGTTTAGATTATGTCGACATACGCTGATTGAACCAGCGTATGTCGACATTGCCTAAAAAATTAGCGTATGTAGACATACGCGGTTTACACAGATTGACGGTAACATATATATATATAATATAAGCTATTGCAATATATAGCACATTTTGGTTACTTTTCAAAAGGATGCTATGAGTGATATTAAATAATTGAACTTGTAGTGTACGTTGCGATGGGTAATACCTAATTTGAATAGCGATAATTTGTCTCTGAATTAAACTTTAATGCATTTGAGTTTTGCTTACTATGTACAAAAACTATTTACCTGTATGGAACTCCCTGATTTATATGACCCATGGCCGTTTTCGAGGCCTATTGTTAATTGATATGAGTATGTTTTGCAATTATATTACAGCTGTTCATGTATTATACTATCTAAGATTGTAACAATATAAGAGAATGTCATAATTTTGTATGTATTCGCAAAAGTTACTGTCTACTCTTTAGGAGAAACTAAAGAATGATACATGTAAAGGGTGCCAAAGTGACATAACCCTTGGGAAATAACTATGAAATTTTTAATTTTTGTATTATTTCTTGGTCTAAATTTTCAGAATAAAAATGCTCTCAATTCAAAACTATGAGAGATACACCAATAAAAATTTGCAATTTTCTTGGTATGAATATATTCTACAACCTAAAAACAGTTTAAACTATATTGGAGTTATTTTATTTGTTACTAGTTTTGTTACACAAAATGCCATCTGATCGCGTTCGATGTGATAGTTGTATTTATCCATTATGTTTTTTCCGCATGATAATGAAGCACTTCCGAAGTCATTTCTTTCTTGAGTAATTGTTTTTAATACACAAAATAATACATATATTTCCGTAATATTATGAAATAAAAACCATTTTTCATAACCTTGTACGTAATAACAACCATTCGAAAAGACTAAATTGAACACATTTTATTTTGAAATATACTTTATTGCCTTTTATAAATATAATAAATTACTTTTTGAATATTTACAGCATATCTCAATTCAAAATATAAATGATTCATTGGACGGCGCGAGCAACCTTAACACAACCAAACTTTTGCCTGGGTTTTACCGGAAAAATAATTTTGTGGAAAAGTTTACTTCCTACTTCCGGCAAAACATGCAGAAAATTTTGAACATTTTACAAAAACTAAAAAACATAACTGGAAACTTACTGAAACTACAATCAGAATCTCGGTAAATATGAAAATGAGGTTTGTTTATAATGCCATGGGTTGTCGTTTGACACCCACCGTGTTTTCATGGTAAAACCAGGGTGTAAACAGAAATACCTATTTCCATATTCATCACTTTTAAACATCTCCTCCCTCGTACTTTACAATACATATTCCGAAATATATGTCTAACTTTATCTCTAAGTATACGTACACTAGGTAGGATTTGGGCGTTTTACCCAAACTACCCGTTTCAATTATACCATTTTCGACATCCCGAAATAACTCCGAAAAAGCTTATTTCTTGGGCATGAGCGATAATATAATATATTTAATTTATAATAAAAATATGATTTCAAAATAATGCTCAAACAAATTTAATACAGTATTTTGAATAAAAACAAATTTGAGATATGACAAGCAGAGTATTACTAACCAATTTAAGCAGATATGCAAATACTACTTTATTTATTCATATTATCGTTCAGTACTTTATTTTTTTCTTATAAAATGTTTTGATATTTTCTTTGATGACAATATCCGATTCCAGCCACGATATTCTCCGCTCAACTTAACATGACTCAAGCTTTATTTCACCCTCAAACCAATGTAAATGGATGAGAAAAATATATGATTTAATAGCTAAGGTAAAGCACAGAATATCGGTCATGAAATGATACGAATCATAGATTAGTGAGAGGATAGTTAATCAAAACTACTTCTATGTATTTATTTTTGACTGAGTATGATCGCAAGAAACACATGTGAGGTTAAAGTGCCTGGATTGTTCCTAGTGTATGTTCACTTATGTCTAAAGTACGCCTGATTTGTTAGTGTTTACTCAACATAAAAACAGATTTAATGTTTAATGATTATCCAAAATCATAATTCAAACTATATAAATAAACCGGCATTGTCATTAGTAGATATTGATTAATCGATTATCCATTCGCTGATAGTAAGTTTATCACGCAATGTTACTGACCATTGCCCTTTCCGGTAATCCCCGGTGCCAAAAGCAAAGGAAGTTGGTCAGTCTGTGCTTGACCGTCGGAGAGGTAAGAGCTCAAGCATTGTGCCTCGTCTTGGATTGGAACACGTGGCATTCTTGGAGGTTGGAAGTCGTCAACCATGGCTGTCAGTCTGGGCGGTCTAGTTTCTTGGATGGATAAAGCCTAGTGGCTTTCTTGGTTTGTGTGTAATTTAGCTAGAATATTGAATAGACAAACGCTCGGCCTGCTGGTGGCAATAGCCTCTCCCTGCTTACAGCTCAGTTTGGAGACTGAATATAACAGAATGTAAAGAGGAAACTGGATTATCTACCATCCTGACATTAAGGTAAACCAAATTCTCCACTTGACTTATACTAATACTGAGTGATATTTGTTTGCGTGCTTTTATTTGTTTAAGACTCTTGATCCATATGAATTGATGAAAAAAATCTATTTGTGCATATATACAACTTGACTATTATATAAACTTTCATACCATTTTCTTAACAGCTTGGAATTAATCGTCATGTAAATTTCATAAACGTTTGTCATTATTAAATTCTACGTACCCTTTACTTGGTGAGATTTATGTGCCCAAATGTTCCTAGTGTATGTTTTAATATATCTTAAACTCGCCCTTTTATCTAAAATGTATATCCACAAAAGAACAAATGTATATCCCAAAATAATACCCTTTAACAATGGTGAGGCTGGGCAAACATGTATTTTGGGGATGAGACTTTCGGTTATATACCCAAGGTATATTGATTTTCTTGATTGTGATATTTAAGTAACGTTTATGGTGACGACACATTAGTGTTATCCACACACTCTAAAACTATTTTTCACTTGTCTTTATCGAATTGAAACAATCTACCCAAACAATC
>LQRL01057860.1:0-11049 GCA_001703475.1 Hydroides elegans
AAGCTGGGCGGGAAGGGGTCTTATCGTGTGGTTATATTGGTTTATACCGAACATTTGTGAATAATAGTATTTTTACATCCTCTACTCGGAAATATCCTGCTCTTCACTTGCAATGTGTTCCTGTCTTTGTATAATATGAATATATATATTTATTTGTTCCTTTTGAATAAGAACAAAACTTTAAGAATGAATTAAGTATTCGTCGATCATCCGATTTACGCCATTGTATTTATCGTTTATAAATGTCTGATGATATTCATTTCAGATATCCTAAGTTGGTAGATGAAACAACTATACCCATTCTAACACAGTATCTATCAGTCTCTACTGCTAATATTGTAGCGAAAGGTATGACCTTTATATTTTATTGCCTTTCATCTGACCATATGAACCATTTTTAAATATGCTTTAGGGTGTGTCTACACGGAGCAAACCAATCATCAAACCAAACGTAAAACCACTTAAGGTCATGACGGCAATTTAAGTTTTTAAATTAAGTACGGCGCTAATTGCTTAACAGTAAACTGTGAGTGATTCAATAATTATTGCTACGATAATCGTAATCACATTTAATTGCGTCACAATATGTGAGAAAAACATGAATTTATTTAAGAATATGCGCCTTTTTCTGTTATTTTGTCCAGTATTTTGAATAGTATTTGGAATCATATTATGGTGTATATTAAGGATAAAATATTGTTGATTGCCGTCATGAACTTAAGTGGTTTAACGTTTGGTTTGATGATTAGTTTGCTCCATGTAGACTCACCCTTAGCGAGCAAAGTTTTAGCTTCTATATTATATTTGACCAATATATTGCAGTCGTTTTTCTTTAGCAAGGTATGGAGCCACAACACCCATCATTATTTATGATATAAAGCACTTTCATATATTCATTTTTGAAACATTTGATACAAATTAAAAACAAAGTGTGTCATAATTCTCAGATGAATATTGTTTATGAATTTATGTTTTATTTCTTGTTTACAGAACTAACCTTATCCAGTATGAACATAGAAAGCGACTTATGTGAAGGGCTCTTGAAATCCTATGTTGAAGAGAACTCAGCAAGCTTCCCCATGTATATCGGTAGGTCCTCGTTCAAAGCTGCGTTCATTTAGAGATATATTAAGAAAGATAATTCCAAAATTATTAGAAATAAAGTGTTGTCTTAAGGTTGTCTTAGGATTGTAATGATTTTGCATACCATATTTCATAATAATGAGAATATATATCAAATATTATATATTTCATTTTCAATTCTTTATCAATTATTCTTCTGAATAAAGTAATTTAAGTTGGTCAAAGTGTGATAGATTTGTAATGTCTTAATATACATGTATCTTCATTATAGTAGATGCGTTAGGTTTAGGCCAATACTATTATATTTAATATTTATCAATACCGATTTATGTATGCATCATGTACATTTGCCTACACGTTTCAATATATTCATATATATTTACAGAAGCAAATAGTCAAGAAGAGAAGAAGCAACTTGCTGTATTCTTGGTAGGTATACTTTACTGTTTTTAGCCCTCAGCCAACACTCTGGCTGAAGGCTATTGCTATCGTCGTGTCCGTCTGGCTGTCTGTCCGGCCGTCCGTCTGTAACCAATTACCTTGTGAACACACTCAAGGCTACAATTCTTCATCAATCGTAATTATATTTGGCATACAGTTGGTATGGGTGCTAATAAAGGTTGGGATTGTAAATTGCCATATCCGACCAGAGAAAATGGCCCAACTGGACTTACCAAAATCCCTATAAGTCCCTTCATAAACGTTTTTTTTTTGCCCTCACTAGAGAATCGCTATCTTGGCTGAGGGCTTTGCATCTCTGATGCCAATGTTTTTTTTTTGTGTTTCTTTCTGTGTGAAAAAGTTGTAATATAACTTAAAAGGCATCTATTCTAAAATAGTGTAATTTTTGTGCGCGAAACCTGTAGATAATCATACATAAAGTCTTTGAAATAATAATAATAGATATATGAAAAATGATTTAGATATCACACTAGATTATAAAATAATATATAAGGCAAACAAAATAATGAATCGATTAAAACCTACATGTATTATCTAGATGATTCTGGCGCATTAAAAAATATTCTTATCACGATTTTTAATTTTATTTAATTTTTGCAGGCGAGTGAGTATTTGCGAGACTTTGATTCAACCCACTGCGTGCCATTACCCGGGAACATGTTCACCAAACCTTGGACTCTATGAGCGCCATTTATAGACTCTAATATACTAGATTCTAGGAAAATGATCATGAATACAATGTATGGTAAATTATGTGAATATGTGATAAATAAGAATAAGATTATATAGGCCTATTTGAATGGTGATGATTTTAATTTGTTAAAATTCGATTATATATTCCAGTCATAAGCATAACGTAAGCCTTTTTTCACCAACATAGTGTACGATGCTTTTGTTCTTTTTATTACTTTTTTTTACATTTATAGCTTGTATTCTTATTTGTGTAAAGTGAAGAAACGAATGCAAAACCAAAAGTGAATAGGTTTTTGTTTGATTAATGAATCCAGTCAATCTCGTTAACATAAGTCTAATACAGGTTTTAGGTATATAATTGTGTTGTCAGCTTTATGCCACAAGGGTTTTCTCATACTAGGTTTTTTTTTTTAGATTTAAAAGTGAAGTTTCAAATTATGTTTTCTATATGTGCTTTTGACAAAAATTTGATTCATACTTGTAATGTGATCATTTGTCTTTCCGTTCACGAAATTAAAAAAAAAACGCTTTACAAATTTCCTTTATCTTGTATAATTTATTTTGATTAACGAATTTTAAAAAGTAGCTATGCAAGGTATATATTTGAGGCGCGGATCCAGAAAACCAGGAAAGTGTCCGCCCATTTAGAAATGAAAATGCAACACACATTCTTCAACGCCAACTGCCAACTAATTGACACATAAACAGTATATTCCAAAACGCAAAGGAAAAAAAACTGGTAGGAACTTTGCGCCACTGTAAATCATAGGGCTCTGTAGTAAAATGGCATTTTGCAATATTCTTTGGTGAAAAAAAAACATGGTGTTAGGTGTAGCATTCAAAAAGTGTTTGTATCGGTCTCTTCTATGCACATTCTTCAAAGAGACTAACCCATAAATTGATGTTGGCTTTTCGAAAAAAAGACAAGCGCAGGGTGCAACTTGTATGAAATACATATTTATTGATACTTATTATGAAGGTATCTCTCGAATTGTGTATAGAAACGAAACAAAAGTCTGTCACAAAGATAAAACTTGATATCCGTCAGAGATATCTAGGTTAGAGTCTATACTGTGATCTTGATTACGATTAGAGCATTTTTATAGTTTTTGTTCGACTTAATTCAATAGGTTACTACGACACTTCAGTTATGAATTTTCTGTTATCTCTATATTGATTTAATAAAAACATTGTTTTTCATTTCGACCTTGAAGCTTTTTGAAGACTACTTTGATCAATCAAAATTGAAAATAATAATGTTTAGTCAGCATTTTGCGTTAGATTTCACATCACGGATCACAGATTTATATACCAAACAATAATCATTCATAAAAAAACATAGAAGACAGCCATAAAACTTATCTAAAATTTTGCAAAAATTAAAAACAAGTGTCATGAGATTATTTGTTTTATACTCAAGACTTTATCCAAATCTTTTAATTATAGTTCAAATTTGTCAACGTTAAATGACGTTCAACAAAGTAGCGATATCCTAATAAAATAGGTCATGAGAGGAGACATAGTAAAAACAGCCGTCTCTTATCTATAATATCCCTTGAACTTGTATAGCCTTAGCGGTTACTGCGCACATATATAGTTTATCACATATAAATATTATGAATAGTAAAGGTTTTGTTATAAAATAGTAATATTTGAAAATAACTGAACATTTTTAACGATTTGCAAAAATGGGCTCAACGCCGGGAGAACAAAAACTGTGGGGTAAGTACTTTTAGTATGTTGCATGTCAATTTTGGATACGGCAATATCATGAGGAATATAACGTTTATGTGCAACAGTGCAAACGCCATAAATAGGTCAACATGAGTATATTTGATCTTAAATTCGATTGACAAACGAAAATGAATAAATATAATGAAATATTTACGTATCTGTTGTTTATAATTTTAAATGTCGATATATACAAAAAAATGTATATGTGATCGCTCTGATTAACACTTTATGAAACAAGCACCCAAAGTACACATAAATCAACAAAAAAAAATAATAGCCCGACAAATAGCACCGAATGTGCGAATTTTATGGCATTGTCGGAAGCTATAGTTATTATTAGCCACGGCTTGCTACGCAAGGCGGGGATTGTACCACCGCTTTGACGTTATTGATTTAGTTAGTTATTGATATATATATATATTTATTTGTTTGTTTAGTTCGTTAACTTTTTCTTTAAAACGCTACTCCTCTCACAGTTGTTGACCGATTTTAATGAAATTTGGTAAGCTTATTATTGGGGTATATGGCTTTTCAAAAATTGCTTATATGTGCTTATACTGCTTAAATAAGCAAAGTTATAGCTGCTTTTATTTTCCATTTAATAGCTTTGGACGCGAACATACGATATTTATGTACAAATTTACACACCATTCTATTCATTCAATGAAATTCATATACCTGCATATATATTCAATTAAAACATCTGTTGTCGATGCTGTGCCACCCACCTGATTGTTACGTCATAATCTAAATAGAAATAGTTCCGCCAGTAAAGAAGCTGACTTTTAACAGTAAATTTACACACCATTATATTGATGCAATGAAATCCATATATCTAATTGTGATTTATTTATCTGATTCCTTCATATTTGAAGGTAGGCGAAATCTATTTCGACGTAACGCTTTTCATTTTATGACTTCGATATTAAAATACAAACATTGAAATGGCCGAGTTGACATTATAACTAAGTGAGCATAGATAATATATTAAATAGTTAATGTACATTCTATCTCTTTTGTGTATCCAAATATTTACATTCACAACTTATTATTTTATCAATTTCCTCACTTCCTCATTGCATTTTATAGATTTCAAGTAATGAACGATGAACAGTAAATTGTTCCTCGTGGGATAATTGAGTAAAGAACAAAGACCAAAATATAGGCGATTTTATGGGCTATATCTCGAATTCGCTTTTTTCTTTTGCATATCGAAAGATTACGAAGGGGAGGTGCAGGTTATTTTTTAAACAAAAAAGAGAAACGTTTTAAAAGCTATGTCTTATAAACATGCTTGATATAGTTATAGGTTTATAGTTAACTAAAGGTGTGCAAGGTGTGGCACACTGTCCTTGGACAGTCTTGTTAAATATTTTGTTTAACAAAAAAAAAATCGAAAATATAAAAAAAAGTTCTCTTAAGAAAACGCTTTTAACAGCGAAACATGCAAACTAATTACAACGAAATTATAAACTATATCACCTGCATGGCGATATACCTTTTGATATTGCCCGAAGTCAAGATCCTCTTTATTGTCAAATTTTAACTTATATTTTATATAATAATATGATAAAAATCCTCATGGAGCATATCAAAATTGTTAATGACCCACTGGATATGGAATAGAAATGTCCGCGCCCTTTTGGACTTGGGAATTACTCTTCCCTTCCTTCGGATCAATAATAAGATTCTAAACGGAGCTTTCATATACATATGTATTATTCTTATTTTAATGTCCTTAACTAGAATGTAATTATGACGAGAAGACGTTTGAAGTGAGCAAAGAAATGCGAGAGGCATATGACAGGGATGGAATTGTCATTGTTCGGTTAGTATCCCACTCGGCAAGGGTCGTCCATAGTACGTCGTATTCGGACGTGACGTCGAGAGGACGACCTACTTTGGGCCCGTATGAAAGTTTTCCGGACGTCTTTTTACGTCCCGGCGTCCGTAGAACGTGATTTGTACGTCAGAAACGGACGAGACGTCTATGCAACGTCTTTTCCACGTCCGCGACGAATAAGGACGTCCGGAAAACTTTCATACGGGCCCAATTCAGAGCGTCCGCTAAACGTTTGTGGACGTCTTGCCGAGTGGGATGTTATAGATTTCATTTTGTTGAACATAGTTGATACTTTTGTATTCGAACAATAGTTGTATTTGTAATATGAAATTAAGGACATCTTACGAGCTGTTCCTTACGGCAGGTGTTCCCCAACAAATCTCAGCAAGATAGGGAAAAGAATATACTCCAGTAGCTTTGAAGTTTGGGGAACACCTTTTTGATGATTTCTTTATGTTGACAATAAAGAATGAATATATATATATTTGGAAATTAATTTAAATTACCAGATTGTCAAATAAATGTGTTGTTATGTATCATACGGGTCATATTTGATAGAACAAACTACTGCTGTTTGTGTGTCTAGAAATTTATTTAGTAAAGAAGAGGTAGACAGACTTCTTTCTGCTGTCGTGGATAGTCCGATTCTGAAGAAGGCATGGGAGGTTAGTGAATAGCACCCCACAAGCCACGAGCTGTTCCCTCAAAAAGGTGCTCCCCAGCTGGCTTGGAAATTTTCGAGAAAATCATTTCTAGCTTGGAGATTTTGGCAGTTTTGGGAACACCTTTTTTTGGTTATTTTTTTTTAATTTGCAATCATTAATGAGAATAGTTATTTGCAAAATGACTGAAATCGTTTGCGATGGTCTAATAACCTGTTATTTATCATTTATGATAGATGATTCGATTAAATTCAAAATTTACAGTTTTGCAAAAGGTGTTTTTTTTTTGTGTCAAGTTGGCTAGCAGGGAGGAACAGCTCAACTGGCTTTGAAAAAGTGAACACCTTTTTGCAAAATGTTAATGTTAAGAAATATTATTATTTTGTACTTGTTAAGCTGTTTCGCAGCTATTTTGAAATATATGTCGTGGGCTGCCCTTCGTTAGGGTCAAATAATATCATTTTTACGTCAGTTCATTTTACTACGTACTATCATATACTGTTCTTGCATGCGGGTTTCAGAGATGGACCCCTCTGCTATAATTTTCAATACATTTTGGATGGTACTGGCTCGCGTTAACAGCCCCATTAGGATGGAAAAAAAAACATTGTAAAACCCCCATAATTCATATAGACACCACCTTCTGCATGGCTTTTATTTCTTTTAACGTAATATGACGCCCCAGTGACGATTCCGACTGAAAGCGATTGATTGAACGCCCCTACCACTTTGCACCGATGCGGAGGCCGTTTATTCACAACTTGACTATATCTCATTTTTGTTTCAGCTTGACGACGGTGAGGGTTCCTCACAACGCATGTTGCTATGGAATCACCCTGGAGATGACGTCACAGGCCAGATTGCCAGGTGTAAGAAGGTGGTGACAACGTGCGAAAAGGTATGAGAAAATAATCCATTGAAAGACTTTACAGATTCTTTAAAGGATTGATAAAATAATTTCCTCGGTTTTTTTATGTGTTAAGGATTTGATTATTCCGACGATATATTGTTCCTTCGAGCAAAATGTTAACTCTTAATTAAAATTTGCCAGCAGGAAAGCTCAAACCGATATCTCTCAATATAAACAATATTGAATGAGACATTTGGTAAATAAATTGCAGTCCATACAAAATTCCATAAATTTAGCAACATGCAAATTTCGTTTTTTTTTTAATGTGTACCCGAGACTTTTCACAGGTTTGCAAATTTATTTTAATCCATTTCTATTTTAGCTAAAACGTTTGATTTGTTTTTAGTTAATGGGCGGTGAAATGTATCATTACCATACAAAGCTTATGATGAAAGATGCTAAGTTTGGCGGAAAACTGCGCTGGCACCAGGATTACGGGTAAGGCCGCGGTCCTTCGTTTTCCAGATTTTCTAATTGTGTTTTGCAATGCATTCGTTATGATTTCTTTTTTTTTAAAGGATTATTGTGTATATACTAAAGTTGTAGCGTCGTTGGGTTTCCAATAAGCAATGGTTTTTAACTCTTTCCAGTTATATAAAGAAGAAACGATTCCTAGTTCCATGTTTTTCCAATAAAGTCAAAGCCATTTGCTGGAAAGTGCTTGATTAAACATTTCAATTGGGACTCAACATATTCAGGAGGTAAGCCTTAGATTCTCTTGAAACCATATATTATTTTAATATTTTGTAGATACTGGTACAAGAATGGGAATCTGAAGCCGGACCTCATGACCTGCTTCGTGCCCCTCGATCAGTGCCGACGGGAAAACGGATGTCTGCAGGTATCTTTCCAAATTGCATCCAGTTGATAAAAAAAATAGAAGAAAAGATATTTTACATTAATAGACTCTGTGTCGAAATTATCTAGCATTAACCAAGTGTCATATTTCACAATATAGATTCTACCTACATGACAAAGCACAAAAGGATTGCATTTGAAAGCATTGACAGATTATACAAACTACGTGTATATTTGGCATACATTCCTTGCTCTTTCAACAATCGATAGAATTCATCAAATATTTAAATGGCGATATATCTGCGTTGAATCAATTTTTAGTTCATTGTTGTATCTAGGTTTCAGAAAACACACATTTTATATGTGGTTCGCGCACCCACTAATGCAGTAGTATCAATATTGCATATATGTCGCATTATGAATATATCTTAATTTATATAACACATAAATTATAAATATATGTGAGTATATTAACACATATCTTTATTAATTCATCTTCTTAAGGTGGTTCGCGGCACCCACAAGTGCGATGGCATCAACATTCATTTATATTTAAATTTACATTTTAAACATACAGTATATATATAAACAAGTTATTCAATATTATTCATGCATCGATAATTTATATATGTAGAATAGGGAATCTGAGTTTTACGAGGGTGTATCTGTGTTACGACATCTTTAAATGCAGATTATGCATGGTTAGAAACATGAAACATAGAAAATCATTGAGAAAACAATTGTCTATGACAAGCAGAGTACTCTAGTGACTTGAATATGACTTACACGATCATAGTCTCAAGTTATTCGAAAAAAATAACACTTGTTCGTAAAATACAGATTCGTCGTAAATTCAAGATCCTCTCTTCTAATAATATACATTGTTTCTTGAGGTGGTTCGCGGCACTCACAAGTGCGGTCGCATTGATCATGACATGGACGGGGGTCAGACAGTGACCAACCAGGAGCGAGTGGATTTAATTCTGGAGCAAAAGGAAGAGTTTCCACACTACTATGTCGATATGGAAGCAGGTGTTTATGTTATATATAAATAGATATATTGATAGATATATTGACATATTAATAGTTAGAAGGATATGTAGATAGGTAGATGAATTGAAAGATGGATAGATGGATAGATAAGATAAATAGATGGATGGATAGATAGATAGATAGATAGATAGATAGATAGATAGATAGATAGATAGATAGATAGATAGGTACATATGATGTGATGTGATGTGGTGAACATTAACATATGATGTGAAAATATTTATATCACACCTTCGATTTAAATCGAGCAAAACGATTTGTCATTGGTTTTTTAATCATAAGAATTAAAAGAATAATCATTTGGTGTATTTTCATAAACAGACAAAAAATTGTGATAGCCAAACCATGCTATAGGAATCGCATATCTTTATGTAACCGCTGCCTAATGCAGCCTATAATATCACTGTGTTACACTCAAAAATATACATGAATGAAATGGTGTCTACTTTATAAACTCGAGCACGCTGATTACGAATCTGAACTTTAAAATGCTCTATCACGTCTCGTTTTTCTGTAAAATCGATTTTTATTTTTTTTTGCATTTTTGACGAATTTTTATGGTTCAGACTTTATGAATTGAGATTATTTTAAAAATTACAATCTAAACCTACTCAAGTTTTAGTTTTTCGATTTTAATTTTTCATAATCTATCTAGCAAATAAGCTATTAACATCCTATTTTATCCTCAACTAATAAAATATTAGTGATTAATATATGAATCTCAAAGACAATTTTTTTTCTTCAAAAAATCATTCCTTATTCGAATTTCAGTGAGTTAACGTCTAAATATCCCTAATTCGATTATTTAACTGTTCAGGAATAATGATTTTGGTTCATAATGTTACGATTTCCTTTTTCAAAATATATTTTACACACGAAAAGCAACCGAAAGCTCAGGCTATCACAATGCCAATGTTCAGGTTATCATAATTTCGTAAGAAACATAAAAATATGCAAATTTTGACTTTATTCTATTCATTATTAAACATTTATACAATATAGCATATAACAATGCATTTGTAAAAATCGTTATGTTAAAAAAATACTTAAAACGTAAAGGGTCGTAGTTTGCATGGAGTTAAACGGGCCGCGCATTCCTTAAGATTATGAGCTTAAATTTCATTATTTACATGGTTATACCAAAGGTTCTAGGCATTTTCATGGAAAATATTAATTGTACTATCGTTATAAGACTATAGTTTGCCCGATCGCTCAAAGAAAATATTTCTAAAAATTTCCGAATTATTTTTGTTGAATCTGCCTAGGGTACCCCTATGTTCGGGTAGTTATCAGAATATGTTAGTTTGTATTTTCGGATAAAATATACATTTATAGTTAATATAGTGGTCAAACTTTTATATAGAGTTCGTTTCAAATCTTTTTGAATCAACATTATTTAAAATATTTACCAGATTGGAGTTTGATTTGACTAAAATAGAGAAAAAAATGCAAAATTTAAAATGCGAATTACTAAAAATTGTGACGTGATGGAACCAAATGGACTTCGGATTCGGATTCAGCATGCCAAAATCACATAAAAATACACTTTGCCTTTAATGTATAATTTTTGAGGTGCCAATTTGTAACACAATGTATTTAAAACACAGGAGACGCTATTTTCTTCCACTGCAACGTGCTTCATCGTAGCGATGGCAACCGAAGTGATCGACGTCGCTGGGCCTTTGTGATGGCTTACAACCGCGCGGATAATAACCCGGTGCAGCAACACCACCACCCGTTCTATACACCCATTCAAAAGGTTAGTTCGGGTTATTTAAAAGAGTGGCCACTTGAGGGACGGGCGTCGCTGG
>LQRL01057866.1:0-16524 GCA_001703475.1 Hydroides elegans
CCCCCCAACTTCCAACCCCCTATCTATCAATGAAGATAATATCGACCGATTATATTGCACCAGCAACACAGATATCGCAAGCTTGAACCGGCAAGTGAAACTACAGTTCGATTAGCACTCACCGGTATTGAGGTAGCACTGTAAATATAATGCACCAGCACCATTCCATTAAAATGCACCAAGCACCTGTTCTGGCTTGCTATGAACTTGAACGTTTTGTAATGTAGTGGAACGTATCGTATTTTACGTGTGTATAGGACTTTTGTTAAATCGTGTACACCAAAACACATACACAGAAATGGCATACTGTACATGTAATCCGGGCGAATTCGGCTCTATACATGAAAAACTTGCACCGAAGAAAAGTTTTTTATTGAAACTTGGAATAATTTTAAACTGAATAACAAACACTGTTTTATAAACACAAAACTTTATTTATTCAAGTTAGCATTTTGTTGTGTGCATGAACATGTTACTCTCAATTCACAGACTGCAATAAATATTATTTTAAAAGTTTTACATTTTAAATTTTTTATATATACATGTACATATACAAGTACATTTATAACAAATGTGCAGAACATTACAAAATCTCCTACCTGTCACTGAAAAATATACTGAGAAACACTTCGATAGATTCGTATAAATAATCAAATCAACTGTGAAAATACATAGTATCCTAGACACACTTCGCATAAAGACGTATTCGCACGAATATTTTGTTTTTGTAGTTTGTTGTTTAGTGTATTATATATCAAGAATATAATGTATAATATATCAAGAATAAATAATGAATGCCAAACTTAACTAGAGTTTTTGTTGCGAACAAACGATAGATAATAAGTACATCAAAAACGACAACTTCGATTATGTTATGTTTGAAAAAGAAATGAAATAAGTTTAATAAAATTAAAAGAGTGAGTTGTTAAAGCGCTGTATGCATTATACAAATGTTTCAGTTTGTAACTATTTTTGACATTTATTATTATCACCGTAAACAGGACCACAACTAATGTGTTAAAATTGTTTTGTACTTTTGGTGTATATGTATAACATCTGTTAAAACCAGAGGTATGCGATTCATTGGATTTTTATCCGCATTTATTCTCAGTTACATTCTTGATTCGCGTTCGTCGCTAATTTGCAGGGAGACCTCTTCAACATTATCGCCAGTTCTGATCCTTTGCACCTGTCCGTTTTCTTCAAAAACAACATATTCACCAACTCGTTGATTCCACTCATACGGGCAGACCACCATTCCTCTTCTACAGCAGTGGCAGCATTGTGACGTGTCGGGCTTCTTGATTGGTTTGAGTTCGTTGTTTTGATTACGTGTCGGATTGTTTTGATCACGTGTCGGATTGCTTTGATCACGTGAAGGATTGTTTTGATCACGTGACGGATTGTTTTGATCACGTGACAAAATGTCTGCATCACGTGACAGGAAGTCGATGATTTTATCGCACATAGCGAGGGCTGTGTTGGACATTTGGCAGCATTTGCGCCAGTACTTGTATGGGGAATCGATACTATGCGTGCATCGTAACAGCGCTATTTTCTCTTGTGTGGAAAAATACGGCTGCAGTATGCGACCCTGTATGTTCTGTTCTAGTTCAATAAAAATCATCAGTGCCAATTGAATGCTCAGATTCAGTGAATCGGTTTGGTCATCGACATGCTCAAACGAGTACTTGCTGAGAATCGATAAAAGACACGTCTTGAGCATGTACGAGGTTATGACATCTTGCGCCACCAGTATCCCACTTATACGCAAACTGTTTTGATCATTCGGATTGTTTTGGTCACGTGTCGGATTGCTTTGGTCACGTGTTGGTAAGCTGATTTCAGGTATCCGCACGGCCTTTGCTAAGACGTACGCATTGTGTATGAATGGCGGCAGGTTCGCCAACAAGTTGGCTTCGATTTGATGAAAGGATATCGGCCATAGCAAGTCGTTATCCGGATCGCGTCCCTTGGGAATCGCAAACAAAAATTGTTCGCCATCGTCAATGTTCAAATGCCGTTTGAGTGACTTGACGACGTCATGTTTGATTCTGAAGGCCGGGACCAAGTCCAGACTGACAGCTAGGTCCTTATACACCGTGCCACACCAGCGGAAATGCAGACACGGGACTTTGTGGTTTTTATCAACGCAAAAATGTTGGATAACTAGGTTACTGAACTTTTGATTTTTGAGCGTATCCGTGATGGCTTCAACTTCAGCGACAAATGAGCGATTCAATCGCCAAGGATCGATGAATTCTCCCTTTTTTGAGCCGAAGTTATCCTCTTTCAATTTGATCATAACGTGCACTGGGTGGTGATTGGGTTTATATTGCACATCGATACCGTCATCAGAGAGAGTGCATACGTAATCGAACTCATCGGGTGAGAATATCTTGGTGTTTTCTTTTACACTGCCTCCTAGTTCGGGTTCAAATTTGTACGCTCCCATTCTCAGAGAAATGAATTTGAGAAACTCTTCTATGCGAGAATGGATTTCTTTCGCTTCTGCGATGCGTGAATTCTGATGAACTGAAGCATTTCCTTCGGATTTGAGCCGTCGGGCTTTAGCGAGAAGTTCCCTAACGGTCATTTGCGTATTTGGAGACGGTGAAATAGGATCGTATTTAAACGATAGCTGTTTGTCCGAATTGCTGCTGCCCTTCATTATATCTGAACGTGGTCTGAAGTCCCCGCCGCTCACCATATCCTTTAGAACACTACGGGCTATTTTATCGTCTTTTCGTTCACGTTCAAGTCTATTCAAATTTTTCAATATATACCAACGCTCGTCTGATATATAAATCCCGTCTTCTTCTTCGTGTCTGACTAGTATTTCAATCATATTCAAACTTCTGTCCTTTAAAATAGCGTATTCCGACGGCAATAAACCTTTCCACGTATGAACAGACGCATTATGGCTTACAAGCATGCGGACTTTTGCGAGAGATTCTATATCCACAGCAATATGCAATGGACTCATTCCATTGTCATGTAAAATGTCCACATAGTTTTTTGTGTTGAATGTTTGCAAAATTACCTCGCATGTTTCCACTGGCAATTTATCCAAAGCTATAGCAAAGGCATCTGTCGGTATTCCTTCGGCTGCAAATAATTTGATGACAAGATTTGAGATACCTTCCGGTGTTTGAAACGAGGGACTAGCGAAAGACTGAAGGATGTTGCTGAACATGTTTTGCCCTTCATGCCCAGAAAACATATCTACTTTGTCTTGGTAGTGGCGTATAAGAAAGTCCAACACTTCTACATTTGGAATACTAAGGGCCTTTTCAAAAAGAGTTGTGTTATCCAAAACACACCGATCCCTAGGGTCTACGAATCCATTTTCGAACGCTGTGCTGATAAACGACGTGGAATTAATATCCTGGTTTTCCACCTTTTGATGCAGTAATAGATATTTATGTCGCATAAGATCTTTGATATTCATGAACCCGTTGAAAATGCCATTGTGCGAATGAAACCAAAACCATTTACGATTCCAGCATTCGTGGCGAATTTTTATCAAGTTACTCTTTGCTTTATCGTCTATGATTTGAAATAGAATGCAAATTATAGCTATTATCACTGAAGCAGTAACTATATTGACTTGATAAGGTTGATCGCCAATTTGAAAAAAGAATAGAACTACTATAATAATCACGAATATTGCAGCAGAGCCAATTAGAATCTTTTTGGCACTCCATTTTCCTACATACCGTGCACGTGGCACAGAAACAGAGTATGCCATGTTGGATTGACATCAATAGTGAATTTCGTTATCAATTACTGACCGTTTTTTATGACCGAATCCTTAAAAATAGTTTTTGACCTCGTTTTATCATAACATACACGATCTAGAAAAATATTGATAAATACAATTTTAAATGTTATTTTCATTTCAGACAGCACCAAAAACAATTATAACCTTATTCCATGTGTCAAATTTTATAGAAATTGGTTTTGTTAATCATATCAAAATAATGCATCTCTTTTATCCATTTAAGTACTATATCTTTTTTGTGTACAACATGGTGTCGTTTGCTTAAATTAACAGTGTATCGAATTATATATTTGTTCACCACAAAATCTTGCTTCTTGAATTTCAATTTATGTCCCAAATGTAAAAATATATATATTGCATCCTTGTTCTATTACAATATACCAATGGAATTTTCACCTTTCAAGCACTTTGTTATCATTATGTTATTTTCATGAAAAATATTTAAATTGTTTGCAAGAATACGAATTCGCATTACTTAAATATAAAATTAACCTCGTTTGAACATGATAACATTCTTTGAAAAAAAAACTACATATAGTATGAACATTTCTAAAAAAGAAGAAAAACTTGCGGTTTAAAATTTAGACACAAAGCGAATAGGTCATGTGATCCGTTAATCTTATTTTTGTAAACTTCAACAGGGGCATCGAACGAATCAAATTGTTGTGCACATTCAAGGCGCATTTTTATAGCCACCAAGACATAGTTATATGCGCATGGCAAATTTTGACCAAAAAATCTAACCAAATATGGAAGGGGAAATCAGTTTTTTTGTCAGGATCAGTATTTTGGTCACTCACTATGTTCAATAGGTAAAAAAACATGAAATATATTTTTTAACGTAACACATGGACATACTTAAGTGTTAATGGTTTTTTGTTTGTAAGACAATGTTTATAAATGTTGTTTCTGTGACAAATAGTAAGTGACCAAGCAACTGGTTGGGGGTGACTCAGTAACTGATTAGCACGTCTATAACCGTTCCGTTTAAAACAAAATGGATAGCGGATAAAAACCATACGAACAACATATATTATGGAACAAATGGTTGGCTACTCCTGTTTAAGTGGATGATACAGATGTAAAACAACTTTTCTTTCTTTTCGGCGAATCTGAAAAGGGGACATCTCACAAACAATTTTTAAAAGCAATTTGATATTTAATCATTGAAACGTTGAAAATTAACGTTTTGAATTAATTGTAATGCATGTGTCTGTTCAGTGACCGAAAAATAATGGTTTAAGTCAAATTGACAATTATTGTTTAAATGAAACCTTGATGTCGTTTTTTTTGTGTATCATTCCAAAATTGCAAAGTTGTTTTGAGATATGTCATCATTTTGTAACAAGATTTTCTAATACCTTTTATAGCAATAAATACTGATAAAAAGACAAGCCCCGGCCCCTTGGTTTACTATAAGCATTAACAGATAAGCTTCCGAGCAATACACCGTAGAATAAGGCTTGTAGAACAAAAACGATAAATGCATATGGTTACACATAGGGGATGGCTTGACGTTTCTGACAGTATATCTCGATCCTAAAATCATCCTTAAACAGACCCTTAAGCCGCGTTCACACGAAACAACCCTCTTGGATACTGTCAAAAGCCCGCTTTTGGCATGGACAGAAGCGATAAATTGCTATGCTTTTATAGAATACACGATCGAAAAATGACACACTTTTGACCTGCTTGGTGGCTTTGATATGCAATATCTCAATCAATGACTTTCAATCACTAGCGATAAGTATATCAAAAGAACACACAATGGTCATTCTTCAATAGCATATAATCGCAGTAAAATTCATAAACCACAGACTCCATGTCAATTTATACCTTAAAAAATACACATGTGATGTGATCGAAAATTGACGCACCCAGATATTTTTAAGGTTTCAAACGGATAGATATATTAATAGATCGATTTAGAGTTTAAATACGTTATTTTGTTTTGCAAGTCGTTTGTTATAGCACAAATTTAAGAACCTCGACCAACTTTTGAGGTTCTATCTCCCATACCATTACTCTAGACTGTAGATACTCAGAATCATAAGGATCAAAGTAATCGTATTTAACCTTAATATATTTAATTAGGTAGCAAATCAAATTGATTAATTATATTGAAATAAACACTTGCAACGAAAACGATCTTATTCTATGTGTAAATTGCATCGCATGATATAATTTAGAGAGAAATTATAAAAAAAAACTTGCTTGCTATTTAGCCAATGATTATCATAACATGTCATTATTTTTATTATTTTCTCCTACTTTTTATTACTTAATAGACCTTAAAATGAATTATTCATATCAAAAATACAAATAGCTCGCCAAATCATACAAATTTGATGCTTTTATCATAAAAAAATGTAGGTGCGTCACTTTACGATCATGCCACGTGGTCGTTTTTCCCAGTTTCATTTCGTGATTACTTTTTACTCTGGCATGTGAAATGAAATTAAGTTAGACTATAGGAGAAAATTGATATTAAAGCCGCCTAGCAGGTCAAAAGTGCGTCACTTTTCGATCGAATATTCTACATAAGTGAATTTCGGTTTCGAGCTTTTATTTGCGTGATTTTTCATTTGCGTGAACGCGGCTTTTTATATAAGAATTAGACCGTCGTATTATTTTGAATATTGTCAGTCGTAAAATAAAATTCAATCTAGTAAAAACAGTTCATACATTTAAATGCAATCTTTGATTTTTGTATAGCTAATAGTAACGGCGTTTTTTAAAGCTCGTCGCTAGATGTTATTCATATTTAGGCAGGTATGCTAAAACTACGCATTTACATGAGTTGTTTTGTGTGGTTATTTGGTGATGTTTCCAAATATTTCCATAAAACACACATCCAAAAAAAAAAACAATAGTTTTTTTTTTATCATCCTCACTTATTATACCAGTAGACCTTTATGGTCCGATTCTCCTTTATAATCTAATTCATAATAATCGTGTGATGAAATGTCATTTATTTATTAACAATCACTCTTCCTCAAAACGCAATTTATCGTGAAATTGTGAAAGATAATCTCAAGAAGAAATAAGGAAATAGGTCACTGGGTTTAATGTTACATCAACGTGATTATCAAACTATGCGAGTTTTTTTTCAATGGCATAAATTACACATGAATCTAGTTCAAACTAGATTTTATTTTCAAAATACTTTTTTTCGTGTGTCTGTTATGATATATATTTTTATTTCTTATTGTAAGGGGCACTTACGAGCTGCCTGTAACACATTTTCCGAATAAGTAGCTTTGAAACCTTATAACCTTATGCCTTGAAACCTTATAACCTAGGAATGTACAAGAAAGAGTCCTTCCAAAACAAGAAACTCTTCGGAAACTTGACCTCATACTAAGCAAAGCAATCTTCATATCGTCATTATCACGTTACTTTATGTCCCGGCGTATCGACGCAAATGGGACGTCGCCACGATGTCAAAAAATACAAAGGTCACGGCGCTGTCGCGAAACTACGTCCTTAGTGCTGTTTTTCATAAAATGACATATTTTGACTTCCGGAATACGTTATTTGTCACATGTCTTGAGGAAGCTGTATAAAGGGCGTCCTAAACCCATAGTATATAATATTATTCTTTTGACGTCACAAAATGATGTTAAGTCCTGAATTCCGCTCATGCATGATGAATAACTATAAAAAATATATGCCTTTTTAACCCAGCTTTCGTGAAACGAAAACTGGGTTTGTGAGATCGGTCGGCGTCGTCCGCCGTTAGTTAGTTAGTTATTCAGTAAACTTTTTTTCAAAACCTATCTCCTCACACAGTTTTGGTCGTAGAGTTTTCAAATTTTAACCAAAGTTTCCTGATGGTGACCCCAATGCAAATTGTTCTGGATGACGATCGAACCATTGTGGTCGCCAAAATGGACTTCGCAAAAACCGCCAATTTGGTCTTCTATATAGTAAAAAACTATTTGTTGTTGCACCTATCGCCTCCCACAGTTTTGGTTGTAGTGCTTTCAAATTTTAACCAAAGCTTCCTTATGGTGTCCCCAACCTAAATTGTGCTCCGGATGACAATCGAACCACTGTGGTCGCCATGGTGGACTTCGTCATTTCCGCCAGGTCTTCTATATACTCAAAAGTCTATTTAGCACATTCCGCATGACCATATACCATATGCTATCGGTAAGACAGGTCTTATGGCGTGTATTACTATATACACGACCAAACCTGCCGCAAGCAGAATGGTTGGTCATGCGGGGGCTCTTGTGTTGGTTGATTCCAATGATGGATACGTGCATTTTTCTCATTGAGGCATGCCTTCTGACTTCAAGTTATTGAATTTTTATGTCTGTTTAACTTATCGATTGTTTGAATCACAGCTGTTACACACCTGACCGAATAGCTCAGTCAGTTGTGTATCGGCTTTATATTTCAAAGGTCGTGGGTTCGATCCTGGATTCAGCTCGAAAATATTTTTCCTTGAGAAAATGCAAGAAATAATATTATCATGTATGGTGCCTTTAGTAGATAGCCATATCTTATCTGAAAGTCTGATTAGATATAAATGTCTGGTTCATAATGTACTCATACATTTTATTTGTATGTTAATTCATATCGCACATGGGCCTGTAACTTAGGGATATGGCATCGGACACAGTCATAAGGTCGTCGGTTCGAATCCTAGCTTGTACAACCGATTCCTAAAAATAATAGTATAATGGTATAACAAATAAATATTTTTTATATTTTTATTTATGTTCAGATGGTAAATGAAATGGATAACATATGACTTTTATACCAGTGTATGCATTAACACTTACCTGTTAAGTCTCATTAAAACAATGAACAAAAACGTGTTTGTTAGTGCTCGAAGAGCTATAAAGTAAAGCTGGGTCATTGTCCTTGACGATCTTGTTTTAATGAACCCTGGTTATTTATCAAAAAATGGATTCACGTGATATATTTCTGAGAACCGAAGCTGTGTTTTCTATTTTACATTTAAATATGACGTTACTCAAAAATAGGTCAAAGTATATGGTAAATATCTGAAGGGTTTAAAAAAATTTCCTATCGTTTTGAAATCTCTTCATCCCACTCAGCAGAGCTGTGTCCTAATCATGTCCCTTCGACGTCACAACATGACATCCTATTTAAGTTCTTTGCTGACCCTGAATGATGGTATGCCAGTCGTATTTTTATGGACGTCACATCGCTGTCAATATCTGACATCCAAAGGACGTGAGGTAAACAACGTCCAGAAAGACCATAAATGCGACGTCCTATTATGGTTCTTTATGTCCTTATGTGGTATTCGCAATGCTCTTAAACAATAAGTGTTTTAAGTAGATTGGTTTTTAGGTCCCAAGAACGTCAGATTGCGTCCCTACCAAAATAAATTGTTTTGCAACGTTTTGAATCTTTGTCTTTAGTTTACAACCTTGATATTCATGAAATTACGGTCTAATATTAAAGTTGGAAAGGTACAGCCATATTTTTCTCGCGAGGAGAAAGTATCTCTGTTTTATTGCATGCTTCTTTAGAAATTTCAGTTTGGGAGAATATCACTTATTGCACTGTATCACAATGCAATAAATATTGTCGACAGTATACTCAATGTTGACATTTGGAAACCAGGGTTGGTTAGGATTAAAATAATCACTAATGCGATTATAATATTAATTCGTTCTAAATGGTCTCGACGGTTTTAAATCGTTTTGTATGGAATTGTGTTGAAAGGATTTTGAAAAGGGTTCGATCACACATTGAGCGTTTTTGCTGTGTCAAATGGATTTTGAGCGTCTTTTCAAAGCATCGTCAAGTGAATAATAACTATTATTGAAAAGGCTCCCCATGTTGCTTAACCGCGTCGTCTTGAAAAGCATCGCATAGCAGGTTTGTATTTTCAAACTAAACAAAATGCAAAAATGATAGTTTTTAAAACATTTAATTAAAACATAAGCAATAAAACGCCGTTCATACAACATCTACGTGCCTGATAATAGGAAAGCAAGATTAACTAGATATGACATTACACCAATGAATTTATTCAAAACATGTTATACAAAATATATGCAATATAGCGCTATTCATTAAGCATCTACCTGCCTGAGGATGAAGCAGCAAGCTAAATTGAATTTGTCATTACACTCTTTACTGTGTTTTCTATGAACAACTGACAGTCAAACAGAAATTCATTATGTCCAGGTCAAAGTAAGACTGCGTCTGGAAAAAGAGAAATTAATTATTTAACAATAAAACAGTTTTACGTGTTCCCTGGTAAGCAAAAAACTTATAAATGCAGTCGGGAACCACATTTTTTTAGACAATCGTTGCCTTCCTATGGAGCTTGACTTTTCTGTGGTGCTAGAGCTCGATGCAGATATGATTTTGGGTTAAGATGCGCTGGGATGGTGCAACGAATTTCGATCTCGATGTACTGCTCATGAGAGGTGCTCGCGGGGTTCATACTGGCCCCTTCGAAACGGTTGCGGTTGGTGGATTCAGGGTTTGCGATACCATTTTTATCCCCCGCCTCCCTAGCTGGGGCGGGGGATATAAAAACGCACCGTGTCCGTCCGTCAGTCCAGATGAGTTTGTCCAGGCGATATCTCAGTTACTGTTCACTGTAGGTGGATTAAACACCAAAGCTAGATAGAATACATACCACAGCTGTGCCTCGCAAGGTTATTTTTGAAATTTTCGAAAAAATGTAATTTTGGTGATTTTTGAAGTTTCGGACTTAGTCCTTTTCCGTGATAGTTTTGTCCAGGCGATATCTCAGTTACTGTTCACTGTATATGAATCAAACACCACAGCTGGATATAATATATACCAAAGCTGTGCCTCGCAAGGTTATTTTTGAAATTTTCGAAACAATGTAATTTTGGCGATTTTTTGAAGTTTCGGACTTTTCCGAAAAAAAAACAATGTCGACCACGTGTGTGCTCCCCGTGGTGAGCTCGAACTCACGCCGTCTGGTCAGTACTATTGTCAACTCGTTCCAGCCGTGAGTCAACCACTATATCCATTCGGTCACGCCGGGATAATATACACTACCAATGATATCTCAACTTTATTGAACCTATTTTGGCAATATTTTTAATGTGAAAGTAAATATATTTCATATCGAATTATCCGAAAAACGGAATTGTTGTGGTTTTTGTTAGGGTAGGCATATTAGACAAATGAAACCCTAGCCAATGCAAGCTATTTTACGATTGATATCATTTTCCTCCATGCAATTAAAGTTTTAATTTTTCTGGCAAGCCATCAATTGTTACTAATATAATCACATGCTTACGTTTGGTCGTCTTGTGAGATTTTGTCTTACGTTTGAGGAGACGGACGTTGTATTTTAAACATCTTGGTGCTGCTCCCCGTGTGACGAGATCCAAAGTCGAGGCGGGGGATATGCAATCCACGATTGTCTTGTATTTTGGCGAATGTCCGGTTTTTTATATGCGTCGAGTGCATTGATTCGATGGCCCGACCTCCCTTTGATGTCAAAGTCTGACAAGCCAGCATTTAGCAATGATGACACTTGATAATGTCGCCCAGAGTGATTAGTTATTTTACGGCATTCTGTATTAATGCCAGCATTCGAAAACATAGTTTTCATATAAGTAGCGAGATAGTTTCGGCCAATAATTTGCGAAGAAAACTGGATCTGCCCGTTCTTATTATCAAGTGGTTTTTCTGCAAAAGGATCCCTCCTTCGGTATCAAAGACAGATACTTGTGGTAAATGGAAACTATACGCCGTTCTTTGTCATTGTCGGCGAAACTGGTCGATCACTCGCGGTACAACCGTTCGGGTTTTAAGGCCCCCACTGACATTTTTCGTGTTTTTACTCGTGTATCTAATGAATCAGCCGTCGGCACCATCGTAAATCGAAAATTGGTCGGATGTGAGGTCTCGGTGCTTCTGGCCTCCACGTTAACCGAATACTTTGGCATTATAAAAAAGACACAAAAGCTCAAACCTTTTGCGATGTTCAAGTCAAAAACACCTGAATCCCATAGGCAGGCTTCATCTTGGGGAGTTACAGTGTCGGATCCATTCACAATATTAAGCTCATCTCCGTAAGTTCTTTCATTCTGCTATCTAGTGTAGCACGGGAAGCATTGAAGAAATAATTTTTACGGTTCAAAATATCCATTTTGGGTAAGAAGCATTCATCTTTGGCGTATCGTTGTATTCCGGAAATGATGCCATACAGAGTAGCCGGCGGGAATGGTTCTCCGTCTTATCGCCGTGCTTCCACGATGAAACGGCAGAGCCAATAATCGAGGTGCGAGAGGGCCGCTTTGGCAATATCCTCTAGAACTGACCCGGAAACAAAGCATATTGATTATATTAAAATTTGAGAATCGAGAAATTAATAAGTAACATTTCAAAATATTGTTTTGCTCATAAACATCATTGTCATTTAATCGAGCGTGCCCCTCTTATGAGCAGTTCACCGAGATCAAGATTCCTTGCACCACCCCCTTTGAACAACACAACGCACCAAGATCATATGATCATAATAGCTGCATGGGGCCGTTATGAAAATCGTTTAAGAGCACTTAAAGCAGGGTATTAAGTGATTACAACGGCTCAGTGTATTGACGTGGCTGGTAGTAAATATTTGTTTTAACAGCGCAATAAAATTTCCTCTTAATACTTTTTTTAGAATTTAAATCGACAATATATTTATCAAAATGTATTTACCCTTAGGATCATCAATTGTTTCCTTCTGTTGGTTTCGGAATTGTGACCAGTCCTGGAACGTGTTGACCGCAAAAGCAGTATTTGACCTGGTATTTTTAGGTATCCGTCTTTTCAAAGTATTTTGAACATCCTCATCTGATGCTACATCGAATCGACGCACCTTCAACACATTGTCTGAAGTTTGCTTTACTTTGCCTTGTTTAGTGGAGCATACCACATTTTCAACATCAATATTCAATTAGGTCTCATCAGGTACCTCGTAATCACGGTCCCCACCTATTATACTATTTGCCATTTCAAAATTTGCTGATAGATCGAAATCCATGCTTTCAAAACGATGATTATGCTTCTACATTTACAGATAACGTGACTGATCTTTAACATGGCTATCGAATATACGCGGATTAAAATTCCTATAATGACATGTTACTCAAGTAAAACAATTCCTGGAATGCTACACATGTATCAAAATCTATAATGAATGAAAATCAAATCCTTATACAGTGGCATAATATTCAACCAAAGCAGTGAATGGACTCATGCGTTACAATCAAAAACGTATATTTTAGAGCCCTTCAATTCCTAAAGAAGCTTACAATAAGTAGGATGTTTAATAGCACTCATTAGTATTCGACATTTACACTCTCGACTCCGTCTCGAGTGCTAAATAACTCAGTCTGCATTTGCGCTATGAAACATCCAAAACATTGCAGGCATCAGTCCAATATATAGCGCAAATGCTGTCATATTGCCGCCACGGTCCGTGTGATGTGTGACAATATACTCGCATTCTTAGGAAAGATCCGGACAATTACCATTATTACCGATTGAAAGAAACATTAAAGCATAAACAATACTACAAGGTAGGATGTGGTTTCAAATGTGGCAAACAGTGAAGGCACATTCAGTCATTGACAGAATACAACAACCAGTAGCGTCATTACAGGTCTAGACGAAAATATAGGTATGCCACAATAAAGGGGTCTCATATTTAAAATGGAACGATGAAATACTACATTTAAACTTTAGTTAACAATTCAAAAAATGTTTTTGATTTCAAAACCTTGGATTTTGTTGCTTGTGACAATATATGTTTCAGTCGTTCGTTTATAGATCTGTCAAATCCGAAAAATAATGATTTATTACGAGACATAGTAACATCACTTCACTTCATGTGGTTTATTTTGTATAATTGAACGATATCAATATCAGCCTTTAATTATATGATACAAACTTATTCTTTAAAAAAAAATTCTTTGGTCGTAACTTCATTGCTTATTTTTTAATTAATCACTATTTAAAGATGAATTTGAATCATTATTCACACCCAATCTTTGGGATGCAATTGAGGTTTCATTAAATGGTGTAATATGTATGTATAGATCACTTATTCCTAAACTTGACTTAGATGCTCAGGACTCTCCGTCCCCTTGCTCTATCCAGACGGCTGACTGTGCGCCAATCACCACGGTCCGATGCTCTTTGCTATGCGGTAGCAATAGGGAGCCCTATGTCTTCTTGCACCTGAGTGATCCATTTCTTGGATGGCCTGCCTCGCGGTCTCGGATTTGAGAAATCTTCTCGATAGGCTTTGGCGACATAGCTTTCAGGGGGCGTCTTGTGACGTGACCAAACAATCTCAGCCGCTTTTGCTTTACCACTTCAGTGATTGTGTTTTTATCTGAAGGGCTTTGCGGATGTGCTCGTTTCTCAGCCTTTCTCTGCGCATCACCCCTAGGATGGCTCTTAGGCAGCGTATTTCAAACACCTCGAGTCACCTGTGCGTTTCGCTCGATCTGAGGGTCCTTGTTTCGGATGCGTATGTGGTTATTGGCACTATTAGGGCACTGTATAGGCGTATCTTTAATGCATTGCTTATTGATTTCTTTTTCCAAATAGCTTCTCTCAGTCAGCCAAATGCCGTCGACGCGAGTCCTATACGCCTTATTACATCTTTAGCGCTATTTTGCACTACGCTTCCCAGGAATACAAATTCTTCTACGTGCTCTACTTCTTCCCCGCCGATGATTAATCGCTGGTCGCTCGGGGAGATAATTTTACATTTGGCGCCGCTTATTTTCATACCCAATTTTTGGCATGCATTTTCGAGCTGTGAGGTTGACAGATGGAGTTTCTCGAAAATAGCTGATAGGAGGGTGGTATTATCTGCGTATCTGATATTTATTGATAGACTGTCATGTAGTTTGAGTGTATTATCCAGGCTTTTCAGTTCTTTCATGACAAATTCTAGGACAATATATTGAATAGAGTGGGTGATAGCAGGCATCCTTGTCTAAGGCCGATCTTCACTGCGAACCTCTAAGTTATCTGTCCATCGATGACTACGGCGCACTCTGTCTCATTGTATAGGGACTCTATAATACGGACTATTTCGGGATCTATACCGATTTGCGGTCATCATTTTCCACAGGGCCTTCCTCCATACCGTATCGAAGACAGCCTTGAAGTCAACGAAATTAAAGTGTAGTGGGGCGCGATGTTCTTGGGCTTTCTCTATGACCTGTCTTACTATGAATATGGCGTCCACTGTGCCTCGTCTGGTCTGAAGCCAAATTGGCTCTCACCAATTGCCTCCTCCGTCTTCAGCTTCATCCGATTGAGCAGGATTTTGCTGATAACCTTTCCTGGGATAGATAGGAGCGAGATGGCTCTGTAGTTGCCCGGATTGAGTTTATCGCCCTTCTTGTGTATGGGGTGACTAGCATGCGTGCGCAGTCTTTCGGAGTCTTCTCCTGCACCCAGATGGCGTTGAATATATTTTATGGAGCATTTCTGCCATGGGCTTCCTGTTAGCTTTGAGGACCTCGGCTGTGATGCTATCGATGCCGGGGGCCTTCCGGTTCTACATTTTCTTGAAGGCCTGATCGATTTCCTTTATTCCTAAACAATAAATTTTATAAATGTCATTATTCATATTTGGTTAAAGAAAAACCCTGCACATACGATATTTTTATCTGGCTTCAATCTTTGGCTAAATTGTCTGAATAAATTCCAATCCTGTTCCTTAAAGATCGACAAGCAGTAAACATTTTGCTTTCTGGTAGAAATTATGCAAAACTCGGTTTGATGATTTTTCCGTGGTAGATTTCAAGTATACCATTTTAATTATATAGGATTCAGAGTGAATGGTGTAAAACCAGGAGCGGTAATTGTTTGTAAAGGTTAATCAAAAGGGAATGATTTCCCTGTTGCGGATCCAAGCAATATGGATACTACCAGCAGTGGCCTTAAGGCATTATAATAATAAATCAAATATATAAACTGGTAATTACACAACAAAAAGGTTTATATGATTTTTATAAGCATTTTATTTGAAACCTAACGCGTTTCGGGCTTTGATGCCCTTTTTCAAAGGTACAGAGTATAAAACAATTTTCCCTGAAGTACTAAAAAACGGTGCAAAATTTTTGTGATTATGACGTCATAAATATGGTTACCAAACAACTTATTTTAACGATTGTCTATGAAAAAAACATTCAATTGTTCTTCTTATAATTTACACTTATTTTTCATCTATTTCTTTTAAATTGAATATTGCTTTAATAGTCCTATATGTTTTTCTTCTTGTTGAAGTCCGTTTTGTAACTAGATGCCATCGTTGTACGGTCGACACTTTGTAAAGTTTGTTGAGTTTATTTATGATTTTTTTCGGTAGGAGTTAACCGGTTTTGTCTTCTGTTGACTATTAATTCTTTCGATATCTTTTGGTGATTTCCATATTTTCTATAAGGACAGTGATGCGCTTTGGTTTGACTGATATTTGCCTTCTTACGAGCTTTGTACAAAGGTACAAATGTATCGTTTAATCGACTCATGGTTTCAAGTTCTTTATTGATTATAAGAAGTTGTTGTGCGGAAAATCTGAATGATGTAGTTGGTTGTTCTAGTGTTGATTTCTGCATTTTTTCTGCGTATCAAGTTGGTTCGGACTGAACTCAAGTATGCGATTACTCCTAGGATCCACTTGCAATTAGGGACCACACCACAAAATGTTTAATATATAGGGTTCAGAGTGAATGGTGTAAAACCAGGAG
>LQRL01057895.1:1677-17147 GCA_001703475.1 Hydroides elegans
AATTGATCTGTAATGATATGATTAACGATGAAATTTAAGTAAGTATTTCGCCAAATAATCCAATAATGAGTGGGTCGCTGACCCAACAGGAATTGAACTTTTTCTCTTAATTTTGTTTTGGTTTTCATTTCACCTAAATGCTTTGCACTAAAAGGTATGTTTTGAACCTAGCAAAATTAATAGTCGCACTAAAAATTGCATAATGCAATGTATATGTCAATGAGTTGGGATACAGCTGCAAATTGCTGATTAAGTATACAAATATTTTCTAAATTCAAATTTATCATTAAATTTAACTATTTTAAAAAAGGTTTTAGACGCATTTAGAACGTATGAGAGGTATCAAGACAAATACGGTTGTGAGAGTAGTTGACCATATTTTTGAAAAAAAAAAAATCCACCAAGCTGGTAGCACTTAAACGCCGTGAATCGAACCGTTGCTTGAAACGCCGATGATACTCATTTATCGCCCAATTGGGTCTTATTGGCCCTATATTTTTCCATATATTCATAAAGGTTACTGTTGATATGTGCAAAAGGATTGTTTGTTTTGGGCATCTAACAGTTATATTAACGTTATTAATCTATCAATTTAGATAATATACAAGTCTAATAGAGTGATATGATATTTAAACCTACGTTTTTTTCATCTCGTGCTTATACAGTAACTTTCATGTTACATCAAATCAAAGGTCGCCTATTCTTCAGAATTTCATCAAACTAAGCAAGAACTTTTTTTTTGCCGAAATTGTTAACGCAAACATGTATACAATCATGGCAAGTATAGTACGGTAGTGAATGCTAATTTCTTTGATTTTTATAAATAAGTTTTTTTTTTGCAAATTAATTCATGCTTTATTTTAAAACCCGAGTCCTTGATTCTTTTTCAAAGCGTTTGTGACCCCTAACATTAGCTAGCCTCATTAAGCGGAAGTTTGTCGTTTTCCTCTGCAAATGTTCCTTTCTCCGGATCTGCACTGTCCAGTTAGCGAACCAAAAAAATGATATGGGGCTTAAGGAAAAAATAATTGCAGGAAGGAAAGTGTCTACCGTATTTTATAACAATTGCATGCAATAATTTGGAAAGGTATCAAAGTTGCACTATTCTGTTGATATTTAAAGTATGTTCTATGCTCTAGTAAGATTGATTCATTCTACCTAGCTTTTTTTCGATTGAAATACATGTTGAATTTGTAATTGCTAGTTAGTTTTACAAGTTTATGGCTATATCAAACGATTATATAACCTTATGCCAGATCTTAAACGGTCATTTTTCCAATCGGTTGCTCGATTGTATCAAGGCAACTAAGGTGCATTATGGGGACAATGTCACTTAAGTAGGCATATCATTATTGGTAAACAATCATATGATCCTTTATATTTGTTACTGCTACGATATACCTGTTATATAAAAAAAACATACGCGTAATAGTATAAATATTCCTCGATATCTTTTATAGGTCTGATCGTTCACGTGAGAAGCAAAAACACGTTTGATTCTGCCAAATCACATTAATTACATTACGCGCAAACAAATAGTGCGGGAAGATACGGCGTAATTATACAATGTTGTGCTTGCTCACGGCGTAATTATACAGTGTTGTGACTATGCACTGGGGCGTTTTACTGGGAGCGATTTGAAATTCAACGTGGAGGGTTTTTAATCAAGAGAATCAACTTGTTTTTGGTGAAATTCCAAAGGAAATTTGACTTAATGACCAGGCCTGTTTATCTAATCCACATGTCTCGCATTTATACTTCACGGGTGTTTAGTTTTGTTCTGTCCGTCTGTGTTCTTAGACTTAAAAACACGACTCATCTTGATTCATTCCATTTTTTAAGTTTCTATTTCGCTTTGCGTGTATGTTACGCGCGATGTTTTCCTGAAAGAGACCACTTCCGCGTAAAGACGTATTTAGGGTTTTTGCAACCTTTGAAAAATTCAACTTGGCTTTGATCTTTAACCTATTTGGAATGGCCATTAGAATAAGTACTCATAACCAAATTATAATGATAGTAACTGACAAGAATTGGTCTTTAAATATATATAAATTACAATTTAAAAAAAAACGGAACCGAATATGTTAGATATGCAGGTTACTAAGAATGTATCCCTTAGATTCTGTGTGACCTAAGTTACAAAATGTATCTGTAGGTGATAGATTCGAAGGTGATACAGCTAGTCCTACTTTATGACAATAAACAGGACAACCTAATCATCATGTTTACGTTCATTATGAGTGGGTGTATATGTTATTCAAAATATCTTTGCCTCTTATTAGCACTCGTTTCCAATGGATATTATAAAAGAAGTCGTTATAGAAATATCATAGGATGTGCATATTAGCCTTGAATCTATCAGCAACTCTGTGCATCTTGGAATTCGATTGTTCATATATTATTAGATAATTATATGTTTATTTGTCTTGATTAATGGATTCATGATAAAATATATCATCCATGTATGTTCTAACACTATTCCAGAGAATATGATAAATTAACAGTTCTTAATAAAAAATGTGTATATCTTAGATGTATGTAAGATCTAATACCCTTTCTTTGCTTAATGTTGAAAAGTCTCAGTTGAAGTTGGTTTGTCTGTATTGTTCTTAGGATGCTTTAGGGCTATTCTCATGACAATGTTACCCTAATCTCCAAAATTGTTTAATTTCCTGTAGTTTGCAGCTCCTTTGTATTCATGATCCATTATTTTTGATAATGGACTGAAAACTAAGTCGACTGAAGTTCTCGGTCAACTCCATTGATTAAAACATTGTACAAGAGCATTGGCTGCGCCTCGGAACTGTACATTATTTTTATCAATGAACTGACCTCGTACTTTATCCTATACTCAAATATATCAAAGTAAACGAATAAACGAGAAACGAATAAACCAATAAACGCATACGAACAATTTCCCTTACGTTAGTCAAATTGGAAGTGGTTTTAACTGTATCTATTGCAGAAAAAAAGGTGTTGTCCCGATACTCAAAGGATATACATGTACATGTAATTGGTCGCCACCATATGCGCTTTGTGCTGATTGATAAGGAATTTTTTTTTAGATTTTTTCTTAAACAATAGATGAAAAAATTAAAATTGATGTTGAATATCTCATTATTAAATTTGACACTTGATACAGACAACTTTATAAAGAATATTTTAATGCTGTGTTATGTTTTCTTATTTATACATTATTAAGTAGTTGTAGCTGCAATGGCTACTGTTTTACTCGTTTCTAGTGTTTTCAATGCTACACCGGGGAGCAATAGGACGACTTAAAATGGTCGATAGATCACGGTAAAGATGAAAAAGTCGTGTCAAAACAGACAATTCTCCAGCAAAAAAATCTACCCATAGGGAGATACTGCTAAAGAAAGTTCGTTTAATCCGGTGTTGGGGGGAAACAAACCTCAGCGGGGAAACAATTGTCGACAATTGTTTCCCCGCACCGAGGAAGGGAAATAAGTGTACCGGGGAAACAATTGTGCATTATCAGTTGCCGTTTGTTTAACAAATGGATTATAGATGGGGTTGCTTATTTTTCTCACACAGAGTTCTCTCACACATTTCATTCGACCATGAGTTTACAAAAAAATATTTAAAAAATATAATCAAAATATATGATGTTTAGAAAATATATTAAACATCGATCCATATTTTCATGTTATATTATTTGAAGATGTTTGATAGCGAGTAATACTAAAAAAAAAATTAAAACGCAGGATTACAACCAAGGCGGTGATTCTATTGTGTCTTTATTAAAAATCTTTAAAATTTAGAATCTGTTTTGGCCTTCACTTAGTTGATTTTGATTAGACTCCGCATATAATTAGCGTTTACTCAGCCGATTGCAATTGAAAATGAAAATCAAAACTTTGTTTATGTGATTGCAATTATTAATGTAACATCGGCATCTTTGACCATATGAAAGAATATCAGAGAACTGGGTTATATTAAGGTAAACAATGATCTGCCGTTATTGCAATTTTCTGTTTATAGACTGTTACTTTTATCATAGAGAATCAAAGACTCAAAAGGAACACGATTTGCATTTTTTCAAAAGAAAATACATACGAATGGACTGAAATATATAAATTATTTTTGGAAATCACGATTAAAATAACAATAATAAGAAGGGTCTGTAATATAAAGATCAATTTAATAAATCAGTTATGGTAATTGCTTCAAAATATATAGATAATTATTTAACAGAAAATCCATATAAACACTTGAAATAAAAATTGTTAATCTGAAATAAAAAGCCTCAATTCATTGGCACATTGATCATTTTTAAGCGATCCCAAGTGTAAATATAAGTGCTCGCCCCCTAATCCACTGAGTAAATATATTCTCGAAATGCATCTCGAATTATGTCCGGGGAGACAATTGTCGCATTCACCGAAAAGCTCAGCAGTCCCTTATAAAGAACATATAGAGAACTGAGGTAAATTTTCACTGAGGTTTGTTTCCCCGCAACACCGGCTCTGAAGAAGAGTATTTTTGTGTTATTTCTTATGGGTGTATCACTTTGTGCAGACATAATTCACAATAGAAAAATGAAATTTATTAATTGTTTTATCAATATATTGGTATATACGGATGATATGAGTACAAGGAGAACTATTTTGGGACTGTGAAATGTCAATTGCAATTGCACATGCCACATGCTACGGTTAACTTTATATTTTATTTAATTATAATGAAATATATAACTTATATATGAAAATGATAACTGGGCAGTTAAAGGGCGATTTCCATTTAATCTTACCTCACGAAAATTCTTCATGTTATTCCAACCAACGCAAAATCACATAATTGTTGATTGTGATTATATCTGTATTACTTATCCATTACCATTTGTGTTCATATGACACAAGAGAGGCATATAAAAGGAGAAACAAGGGGGTGAAACGACGTGATACATCAGGGCAAAGATTGCATAGTCGTGTCACATTGTACCATTATCCCGCAGACCCACAATAATTTACTCATGGGTCGCACATATAAGATGCACTCTGAGTCGCCCCGCAAGTAGATTGCAATGTAAAATGAAAATTGAGATTGTTTGCTTCTTATATGTCATTGTTATGGAACATGTCCATATTATATGCAATACAATCAGAATAACGTTCCTAAATGTGATATGATATACGCGGTTATGTGTAATAAAGCTGTCTGGACACTTTTTCGGTTATATTACGAATAGCGTCCTACGACACAATTTCCAAAAAGGTCGACAAATAAAATAGCAACATACATAGGCTAATCAAATAAGCAATCTTGTTGAAATGTTAATAAAGAAGGTGTACAGCTCAGTTGCACGTCAAGGCAGCGTGGTACGTAGGTCTATAAAGAAGATGAACCAGTTTGATATCTAACAATCTTTAAATACGCTTGAAATCTGGCTAAACCGATATAATACTAATGCAATGAGATGATATTTATATGTTTATAATATATTCAGTACCCTTCCAAAAGGAGTGCAGGAAAGTCAACCAAAGTAATCAGTCAAATGTGACCAATTTCTTGGCTCTTGACAAACACCGCGGAACACCGTTAACATTAACCAAGATCAGTCTATAAGTTTATCCGGACTGCATGTAGCTGGTCGTACCTATAGGTCATCTAGATCTATTACTGATCAGGAAATATAACATGCTTATAGGATTATAATATGATTATAATATAGGACGAATACTTCACAACGGAAATCCTAATTTGATATGCCTTTTCATTCAAGATATAGTTGGTTTGTAGCCACACACTGATGTCAAACTCATATTGCCTTAAACACACCTGAAACTCCTCTTTTTTAGTTTGATATGCCTTTTCTTTCAAGCTATAGTTGGTTCGTATAACCACAAACTGATATCTAACTCATATTGCTTAAGCTCCTTCTCTTTTGCACATATGCCCTTAGGTGTTGCATGATCCAAGAATTCGTTAGCGGCGGATCAACTCTTGATCAAATACCTAGTTCTGCCTGTTTGAATATATAAAGAGCAGAACCATGTAATCGAAAGGAATAGACGTCCATCCATCTTCTTCACAAATCACATAGTGCTAAGATAATGATGAATACACCTTGTCGCTGTCTGATTGCAAGGCAAGACGGGTTGCATGCACTAATATTGAGTAGTTTTGGAATGTAAATCAATAAAAATTAAGATAAGACGGACAATGGACAATCACATTGATGATTAGTACCAATGTATAAAGAAACTAGGCGGTAAAAGTTGGGTCAAAGCGGAGGCTATATAGATTAAGGCAGCTGCAAATCTGTCATTGCATTGACACCATGTTAAGCCAGCTTCCTTACTCCTTGAAGCAGAAAGCCTGAAATAGCACCTGCATCCGCTATTAATAACGACACATCCTTTTTGTTGGTGCTGTTACCTAAGCTATGATGATGATTTCTATGACTTCAACACCTAACAAACCCTGTGTTATCGAATTATCTGATATTGCATAAAACCCCTTTACATCAAGCAGATATACTGTTGAATAAGACTTGTGATCGCGTGATAGTGACGTGTTAAGACTAATCAACGCATATCAAAATCAGGATTCCTTAGATACGTGTATACATAGTACTTTTAACATAATTATGTCTACTTATGTGGTGCATTTGAATAGATGAGGAGATATTTGAAAGCAAAATAGATTTTCCCCAAAATGGGTCTAATCTAAAACCGATATGCATAGAAAATCACGGGGATGTACAAATGTAGTAGCAGCGACGTCTTATTTGAAGCGGAGTCAAACAGTAGTAAATAATTATGAAGGCCTACATACGACACTATATCCTAGTTGTTTGCATGTTTCCAACGCGACACATAATGGAGACTTATATTGAATTTCGCCAGGAAGCAAATGGAAATAATGTGTTAAAGCGGCCACGATATCAATAGCGCACCCGACCGCTCAAGGGTTGTTTAGGATCCGTAACATTTCCGTTCTTTCCTCAAGCTTTCATTTCCGCTGGTCATTTCGTATCTTTGTCGGTCACTGTGGTAAGCATTGACTATACATTTGTAGGTAAGAGTGTATTAAGCTCTCTATGTTTTCGTCACGTAGATGGCGTTAATATAGTTACAATGTATTATATATATGTAATTTCCTGGCTATTTTCTAATTCATGTTAAACATGGGACCAAAGTTCTTCGAGGTATTAGTCGAAGAGCTTGACGTAGAGATAAACATGTTGTTGCTGAATCAGTTATTATCTTACGTCGTCAATCCCGCCGCTGTCCGTTTTTTGATGTTGTTGCATTCAACGCTTGATCAAAGCTTATTAATACCATTACTGTTTTAGAAATACGCAGTAATCCTCACATAAATAACAGATACTGAGCATCTCCTGAGCTTGATATAACTGTAAAGTGGACGGTCACATTTGACTGCACGTCATTTACAAAAGCTGATACATTTTAAAAACGTAGCTATAATGTCATTATGCACGGATTCCTTCGTTTGTAGCCGCCAATTAATCGGCATAAACGCTCTAAGAGAAATCCAAGGGTGTTCTTGACCACTGAACGACCAGCACAATGTTTGAACTTTAGCTGATATTCACAATGTAACGAGCATCTAACGATTTCATATTTCATAGATGTTTTTTTCATCTACAGAAAGCTTAAGCAAAACTCATAAAATAGGAATATTGTACGAAATGGCTCCGTTAAAAAAGACAATTGGTTGCCTTGAGTGTGGGTCTGTATACATTAGGTATACATTTTGTACTTTAAGATATCCCAAGGAATACTGAATATTGTCGATTTAATTGTAATTGCAATTCATGCGTTCTTCGTTTATTTTAACAAGTGTTTTTCCTTATATTCTTCATGTTGATTAGCGTATTTGTCAAATGTGATAATTGAAAAATAAGTCAAGTAAACCAATGTTTGAACATCCTCTCGACGTTGGAAGACGTATTGTGGAATAGCAACAGTGCCTAGTACAACTTCGCCATTTCGAACTTTGCCGAGCGGGTAGGGGGTCAACCATCTTTTGGTGACAAACTGACAGTTCACACGTGGTCATATATTTATCATTAGCGCGCGGCCGGGGCATTGGGATCTAATCTCCTCTCGCTAAGCTGCCAGTCAGACTTATCTTCTCATTAGTAAAGGCAGTTAATGCAGGGACTGCGTGCATAAACAAGTTCACTCAGGTTGTGATAATGGAGAACCGTAATATCTGATTTTAAATGTCCAGATCTTAATCGGTTCAATCAATGTAATGGGTTAAGGGTTCAATCGATAAAATGGAATTGATTGGTATTCAACAGACCATATCACCTCAAAGTAATAAAAAAAAAAACAAATAAAGAAATATTGGATGTGTGTAATAGTATATGAAAGGAAAAAATATCTTATTTTCCTGTCGGGCTGAAATACCAACATCTTTTTTATTTATAATATATTAAATTATTTTAAGGTTATTTAAAGTTTACTTTCTGGTAAAGCATTTTACCTCACAGGATGTTTGCATCAAAAATATTAATTTTGTACATGATATGCAACTTCGAAAAATAACACCCAAAAAACCCGAAATGCGTTTTTACCCTTCACCCTACATAAACTAACCCAGACAACGCAAAATCGTATATTTGTCAGTTAACCTAGTAAAAGATAGCGCATGTATAATTTTGTCTCTATAGAAATTGTTAACTAGTTGTAAAATAGTTCAGATTCACAATTGACGTTTTGAACTTCATCGCCATTTTTTCTACGTTGCTAAAATAACACTTCCGAATGAATTACAACATGACACTATTGACACTGTTGTAATACACCATGCAAGTTTGGTAAATCAAAACGATACTTTAATTGTAGCAACCCTTATTATCATATTAATTCTAGGGTTATTTCAGGGTGTTCAAATATTTGAACATCAAGGCGCGACAGTTTTCGAGTGTTTGCTTTCAGAGTTTATATTTGATCATTGTTGTGTTCTCTCTCTTTTTTGCAATTAAACATCTTAGAATTCTAAATGAATAAATTGTGGCCAAGCGAACAACGTAAATCGAAGTTACATCTATCTAAATCATCTGAAAATTGAAGCATATTCATAACATACACGAAAAACTATGTTTCAATTTGTAATGTCGTTCTCCCATATTTTCTCGTTATTTTGTAATTGAAGTTTCAGCTTTTACATTTGAATTTCAGTTTAAGGATTTAGTTTAAATGAGCTAAAAAAGCTGCACAAACATGATAATAACACCTATGCGCTGACTTGAATTAACCTTGTTTTATTTTTATTTTGCATGAACGCTGCTATAATTATCCAGGGATGAAGCCACTAACAGTATAGATACTATGTAAGCTGAACCAAAAATTTGCTATAAATAATTGAAACCATAGTTCGACCAGGATTTCATTAAAATATCAGCTAACAAACAATGTTCATGCATTCAGTATTGATTAAGTTCAGAACATGCGATTGCAGTTCACTTAAAGGGTATCACGCATATCTTTGCCCAACCCAAAATGGAAAGGCGATCGCTTTGAATCATTTTTTGTCATCTCCCTTGTGTTTATCCATTTGCAGAAAACACATTCTGTAATGTATGAAGCTGAAAATTAACAAAATGCATACTATTAAGCACACTTTTGATCATAGATTAGATATAAACGTAAATACACCTACAAGTCAATTTATTAAAGACTGTCATTGATTCCATACAGTTAATAAAAACTACTAAACGGCTTTCATAGCACATAACTCATATTTTGTATTCCATATACAGGATTCGTCCAAACGCGCACCCTCTTTTTTTTTATGCGTTTTTTTTTGTTCGCAGAGCGCGTTTCATATGGTTCAGTTTTAAATTCACATTTCATTTGAAAAAAAAAACTTTTTGAATAAACACTCTTATTTATAGACCACGGAAATAATCCAGCTACGAAATGGCAGTAAAGGTTTTAAAACTCCTTCAGTTTCTTAATCTATGTGTATGATTGAATCAGTGAACAAAACAATGATATAAGGGCTCTATACATTATTTTTCGGCTATTAAAAACAGGGATGTATTTGGCACTCAACATTTTTTTCTTCCCCTGGACACAATGCAATCAGAAAACTTCACCGATAGAAACCGGTGCACCCAGGTTTATGTCCCATGTAAATAATGATACAACATAACCCGAATTCGCCTTTTATCTAGGCTCAGATTTACTTACTTATACCATTATTGAAATGTATGTGCCGAAGACGCGGCTGATTTTTAAAGGATATCATATCCAAAATATGCATTTTTAGAGTACCGTTATCCTGAAATATAGTCACATCCGGTGCAACAATGGTTTAACTACAGTGGCGCGCACTCCCAACTTCTCAAGACAAACGCTAAACGCTAAACGTTAAACGCACAAACCCTTAAACGCTAAACGTTACACGCTAAACGCTAAACGTTAAACGCTAAACGCTAAACCATAGCCACCCACATGTGTGAAGGGTATATTAAGGACACCAATACGAGTGCTTTTCTTAATTTCTTATATGCCCTTTCATCAAACGCTAAACGCTAAACATTAAATGCTTAACGCTAAACGTTAGTGAAATCGAGAAGTTAGGCCTGCGCGCCACTGTATATTGAAAATTGAAAACGTAAACGCGTGTCCATACTTTTTATGCGTTTTTCCTTTTCAACATGCGTTTTTCAAACGCGCACCCTTGATTTTTTTTCAGGATTTCGGTGTGAAAAATAACGCAGAAACGCGCCTTCGGACGAACGCTGCATATAGTTTAAGGGCCGAACGATCTTATGTAGATCCGTACTTTCGTAGAAACTTAGAAAAAAACTTTATCCTACCTGTTAAAAACTAATATCATACCACGTTGAACCACATTGGCCTAGTGTAGTAAAACATAGACGAAACCAAGTTACAAAATAATGAAAACAACAACTACATCTAACTGATGTCACCGAGAGCCACCCACCCAGAAATCAGCATTCACCCCACATTCTCAGATCTCGTTTTTAATCATACAGTGCTTCACCTATCTATATACAATCATACAGTTATTGGTATTCAGCCATCCTTTGGCGTGAATCCTCCAATTTCCTATTCATTTGCTTGCGAGGGGTCGCATCAAAGCTTTGATCAGCTGAAGCTTGATCAGAAAATCCTGAGATGATGACCAAAACCATATAGTTGCAGCCCCTCATGTGGTGGCTTAATGATTTATCGCTTTCATAATGCAAATCTAATTGCTGTAAACGACCTGTTTATCTTGGCAGATGGATAGATGCAGCTTGTGGTATACCGTGCAATGTAGTCGTTGCGGAAAGAAAAAATCCAAATGATGAAACAAGGTTGTTGACAAGTTTTGAAAATAATAAGGCGAATGCAGGATTTCTTGATATCGGTCATCCTGTACCCAACACCTCTCAACTCTCGTATCTAGGCCTACTTCTAGGAGTTGGGCCGTGTGTAACAGGATGGATATCGGTATAGTACGCACTTTTGTTAGAGCAAATTGTCATTTTGAAATAGTTTGTTTTTGTTTTGTTTTATTGGGCTACTGATGGTTCAAGTGTATCTGTCAACCTTTTATATATTACAATTAGAACTGAACGTTTCTGAGAAGAGAATGATTAATTCTAAAACCAATGTTTTAAGAGAATGATTCATCCTATAGCCAATGTTTTAGCATTGTGCGATTTTATTCAGCGTTCGGACATTTTGCATCATGAGTATTTGGCCATGTGCATTATTTCGATTATAAGTATGCGTTGATGATAATTCATTTTATTAAATGGTCTGGTCTATTAACGATGTGTTTCACTGTTACTTATTCAACATAGCTTATAAGTCATATTCACCAGAAACGTTTCAAATAATGACCATCATCAACTACACAACTTCCTCGTCTCCACCTAACCTAGTGGCCAGTGCCATTTCAAGTCCCTCGTGACTACTGCGATTTATAGCTTTCATAATAAAAGCCAAATTGCCGTAATGGTCGGTTTATCTGGCCCTGTGACCTTCGAGTTAACTTGTCCCTTGACGGACTTTACTTTGCAATAGACTCAGATCACGTCAGGAAAGTTGCAGAGGATAAGCAATGAGGATGCAATGCACGTGTTCTATAAAACACAATCCGGACTTCGGTAGCATGGCATAAAATAAAATAGCAATACATTATATGGATCAGACATTCATATGCAATTTGTCATGTTTAGAATGACATACAAAAACTGTTAGTTATAAACAATGCATCATAAATATATAATGGTTTAAGTTTAAACTAGTGTTTTATCTCGTGTTTTATTCAAAATATGAGATTTCCATACCATAATTACCAGTATATGTAAGGAATATTATACATACATGCTGTATTAGTAATAATTCGTTTTGCAATTAAAAACTTAAAACTATAACTTGATGAATACACTGCGAAACAAAGGTAGATACAGTAGATAGACAACTTCTTAATAGAAACTATCCCATCTCTGCACACAGTAAAAAAACGATATCGTACAATGAGCCCTGGGAACCTAGAATTCAACCTACAATGAAGAGTAGCCACTTTTCAGCGTTAATTCTCCTTAGCAACACTTTCATGGGTCTTAAATGGAGATGCTCTTGGCTAAATGGGACGACCAATTTATCGGGGGCGTCTATGCACCAACCCAGCTGATTAACAAATCGTTCCTTATGACGTGTTCATGCAAAATAAAAGCTCGAAAATAATGCCTTTTTGCTTGAACAGAAGAAATAAATTGCTATGTTTTAATACTAAAGTGGCTTTTGAGCTTTCGCTTTTCGAGCTTTTATATTCGGATTTTTTTGTTTGCTTGAACGCGGCCTTAGAATGAATTTTCAGTCGATCAGTCCATATGCTTAATGATTGGATTGATAAAGCAATGGTATAACTTAGATCGTATTCACATCGAATGGGCATTGAGTATTTGTTTAAGTTAACCTTTACAAAAAGCGTTTTGCTAAATTATCACTAGGAAATTATTTAAACGATACCTAAATAAACTATAAGTCTATTTGGTCCCAATAAGCGGATCCAACAGCTTATTTACTCTCTAGCCAGTTGCATGATGTAATCGCAACGTATAAAAACTGTGGTAATGAGTTTTAAAAAAAAAACTATCTGAGAATGTATCTATCCATCAGCGACATGGAATCCTTTACACTGTTTTATTACATGGTTGAAGCAATATATGCAGAGCAATATCAACCGGGCAACATCACTTTTGATATTGCCCGGCAATGGCAGCCTTGAATATTTCCGAATTTAAGCAATGATTTTCATGTAATAAAATGAATAAAAGCCTCAGTGTTCATAACAACATGGTTATTGACCCTCGTGATAGGAAAAAGTAATGCCCGAGTCCTTTGGGCTTGGGCATTATCATTTCCTTCCCTCGGGTCAATAACCATGTTGATATGGACCCTTCGGGTATTATTCTTATTTTATAAGGAAAAAGCCCTGATACTAATTACAGCAATAAGTAATATAATTCTATCTTGGCTGCAATTCGTTGGACGATTCTTTTTCATTTAGTTGTTGTCCCTTTTTGTCGCGCGGGCATTGTTATTTTGGCTCTGCTAGTTGCATGTACTTTTTTTGCTCTTTTGTCTTAAGCTAAGGGATTTCAATCTTTTCAACAAATATCTTTCAATTAATTGTGTGAAAAAAGTCAAAGTGATAAACTAGATGCAATTGCACGGGTATTTGAAACACTTGAGTAACACTGTTATTGCAGATTCGATCAATCTACTTCACTTAAGAAAGTACACCCGGTGAACTCATGCTTTTTTGGCTAGTTTTATTGTCAGTTTTATACTTCGTCCATATAGTTTCGAACTATGTTATTTTTCTAATATCAGATTGAGGGCCACATGTTTTATTTAAAATATAACAAATGTGATTAAGCTACTCCCATTATAAGTTACAATATATATAGAAGAATTGTATCTATCAACAAGTACAAACCTAATGTATAGAGACTTAGCTGCACAACCCTATTATTCATTTTCATTTATTTTCAAAACATGATCACTTGGTTCCCTTTGCTCAGTTTCTTTCCCCTCACAGCTATATGTCTATCTGTCAGTCTCGGTACGGTACGCAGACCAAGGGCCGTTTATCTAGCGTTAAAGCATCCGCATAGTTGTTTGAAACAGGTCCTAAAAACGAAATCAACGGATTCCGTATAAAAAATACATAATATGGAATCTTTATTACATATATTTGTTTGCAATATCAAGCAAGATAGGAATTACTATCCTTCATCACTCGAAAAGTACAACATACGCCCAATGCCTTTGGTTTTCAAGTAGAATTTCGAATTTCGTTCGATACGTTTTCGATTAACAGTCTGCAATTCAACACTGTGGCTTTCCTGACCCAATCAAACATCATGTTAGAGTAAGCTACTCATGCATGTCTTGTGACATTTAAATTTAAAGATTTGTTGAAATATTGTTTGTTTATTGACTCCAGATGGCAGGTTCGAAAGCAAAGTTGAATTGTCTGTCCACGAAAAAAAGCTTCCTTGTATGTGTGGCACTACTGACCGAAGGCAGTTTATTTAGCGCTGCTGCGTTTGTAGGTGTTTGTTTTTTCTGTCTAGAAAAGTGTAGGAGTGTTTATTTGGAGTGGATTTCTTTAAACTGGAGAGACATTGATTTTTGGTAGCATCAGCTATTTAAAGGAGAATTGGAATGAAACAAAAAGCTATTATATGAATAACAACTTTATTCACCCATATTTTCAGAAGTACATGCATATCAGCTTCAATTTAAAGTGGGAAATATAACTAAAATTCAAAACAAATTCCTGTATCTACATGAGGCATTTATACTGATTTTAGCAACTGGGCGCTTGTGCATTTTTGAGTGCTCATGACACTATCATTCTCAATTTCTAGTCAACCTTTTTATTGTAATAAATTGAGTTAGCACTTCTTTGCAATCGATCCATCACATCTACTCTACCCTTTGTTGTTGTTTTATTTAAGCCATGGATTTCAACCCTTTTTTGTTGTAAAGAAGAAGCCTTCCCTTGTGAGAGCTCCTTTATTACCAAGCCATCTGAGATCCTTTTTCTCGCTCTCTGCTTTCCCCGATAAGATTCGTGACCCGAGTATATATGAGGCAAATTTAATTAGCGCCAAAATCAGGATAAATGGTTTGTTGAAAAACTTGAGCCTACAGCCTCTAGAGGAATTATGCTTTTTGTCGAGGTGTTAGTCTACCTTTTTGAGGAAAGGTTTCTTTCAATTACCCAAGCCTTCTATATCCTGGTTCTTTTTAAGAGGCTAAGTCAGGTTAACCCTACTCACTATAGATATATTTTTTCACAATACGCATATTTATTACAAGCTATGTACATACCGTATGTTTATCCTAAAGTCTTATGATATTCTACTAAGAAATCCTCCCAAGTATCGTGCTTTATCCCTCGGATGAAGGATCCTTTCGCGTTATTGGTTTTCT
>LQRL01057907.1:0-17745 GCA_001703475.1 Hydroides elegans
ATATTTAAAGAATTGTTAATTTATTAGAATGAACAATTGACTACTATATAAGGGAATTCGCCTTTCATTCACTTAAAAACATAACAGAAGTCTCATTTTCCCTGTGAATATAATGAAAGTTTTTCGGTTTATTTTACAACTTTACTTGAAACACATGTGTACTAGTCTAGGTGAATAAATATAAGCTAATTAAAAAGTGAATATAGAAAGCGCACAAAATTAATCATTGGTTACTCCTGTTATAATTACTGAAATTGAAAGGCTCCATGCAACAATGTGGTAAGTCGATGCATTGCAAAGTGTCACACGATTATATAGATAAAAGTTATTTACTTATTTAATGTTACGAAATCGATGCCATCATGATGATATTATCCTTTGTCAACTTGCCGATCCTTATTAAAATGACTAATTAAAAAAAATATATATTTCTTTCTCAAAACGTCTTGAAACAATGTTGCACAGAGCCCTTCACTTATAATTTTTTGAACTTTTTTGTACATGTATATACAAACCATCTAAGTGACAACAAAATGACTAAACGAAAGTTGGTTTACACATTTTTTTTTGCCTAAATTTTCTCAATCTAAGGCAGCATTCACGTAAACGAAAAAAAAACACAACCCGAGGGTCACATTTGGATAAAGCATGGTGATTTTTACCGAATCATTCAATACAAACTGTTTATTGTGATTGCTTTAAAATATACAACCAACACACTGAGGGAAATTTCAAAGTTTGGTCAGACAAATGTACTCTAAAGGATATCTATTTGAAAAATGCATAATGAGTTGATTTTTTATAGAAATTAAGATAAATTTAAACAAACAACAAAATGGAAATTTATGGTCAAAATAGCTTATTTATTGATTATATTTTGATATTTGATATTTTGAAAGAAAACCATGCAAAATTGTATGTGTTATATTATCTACTTAATTAAGACCTAAAAGTATAGTAGCCAGGGACTAATTAGAATTCAAATGCGCCAGTCCTTTCCCTCTCCTAAAATAGTAGCTGATTGGTCCATTAAGTTTCCAATATTAACAACATGAGACAGAAAATTCTAAACCAAAAAGTGTGCTGTTTGAAAATGACACAGTCCATCGAATAATTAGAGCTACTAATAGATTCTTAACACTATGGTTGTGAGTGCTTTATTCTAAAGCACTTTCACACACAAATAAACCTCCATATGCCAATCCCCTTTATTAAACCCCCTCCCAACACCAAAAAGTGCTACCCTATGAAATTCCCCTATGCTTGAGGGCGCTCCATTCTGTAAGCGCTTTCATGCAAATACGCCCATCTCTCTAATAATCCCATAAAACCAAAAAGGTGCTGCCCTCTATCAAGAAGACGAGCAATAAGCCAACGCGCGAAAGGGTCGCGAAGAACAAGCAATCTCCGCTTCAATCGGCCGCCCGTGGCTGCGGCGCGTCCAATGAGAATCTAGCAGAACTTGTAGAAGCAATCAACTCCCCAAGAAGCAGCAGTGCTCGTTCGTATGAGCAGGATGTCTTATCTACACCGCGTCATGCTGAGGATACTATGGATAACATGAGTGATGCCCAGTATGAGATGGTTGCTGAGGATGATGGAGAGTCTGGTCCGCTAGATGGCGACTCTGCTGTGCTGGAATATAAACCAAAGCGAGGCTCTAAAAATGGCGCCAATATCATCATGGATAGAATGCGCACGCGTAGGAATTTGGTTAAGGAATGCCTTGGGCCCCGGTCGATTGGTGACACAACTATTAGTGGGGATGAATGGGAAGGAAGTGTCAATAATGGGAGCTCAATTGGGTCAGCATATGACCCTAAACATGGCGCCTCGAATGATATGCAAAGTGGCGATAGTGGCAACCGTGGAACTGGGCAAAGCAGTGAGATTGGTCCAGGGGACTCTATTAGCCAACAAGGGCTCGCTATTCAGGAATACCAAAACCAGGAGAATCATTATCGCATTGAGTATTTGCGTGCAAGGAAACAGCGTTTGGACCAGCAGACAAAACGCTCCAAAGCCAAAGGACTCAAAATGGATAAAAAGATGGATAAATATAAGAAAAAGGCGGCTTACAGGAAGTCTTATGATTTGGATCATCCATTGAGCCGGGATAATGGATCTCTCTTAGAGGAAAGCTCTACAGTGACATCTACTGATACTACGTTCACAACGACTTATACCGCTGATATGCAATCAACCGAGAGACCTAGGCTGGAGTCGACAGATGTTGAGTCGGATGATGGGAAACATAAGCCCTCTAAGAGCAAGGTCAAGAGTAAGGCAAAGATATCAGCTAAAAGTAAAACAGCTGGCGCCAAAAGTAAAACTACCAAAGATAAACAGGTAGATGCTCCACAAGAGAAGTCAGCAGATAGTATGCAGGTCATAAATATCAATTTGACAGATATGGAAACCATGAAGCAACTCATGGGTATGCTCAAACCGAACCAGTCTATCAAACCAGCTGCAGAGGAACCTGAACAGAAAAGTCTTGCCACTAATGGAACTCCGCCAGAAAGCACTAAAAAGACAACAGTGCGAATTCAGGAGCCTGTGGTTATCAAGTCTGAGGAAAACAATGATATTGAAAAACAGGACAAGAGTGTGAAATGGAAACCTGATAGTAAAACTGTTGATATGATTTACGACACCAAATCAGAATACCAGGCTGAACAGGAAGAAGAAACTGAAGCTATTGCAACTGATGATCAAGTTCCTCAGCGAAAGGCTAAGACAGAAGCGAATGTTCGTATTGCACAGAATTGCGATCAAGATTTGGAAGACGACAATGCTGTCACCAATGACCAAGAGGATGCTAAATCTATCAAAGCCTCAAATGTGGTGGAATCCCCAAAACCGGATTGTGATAAGAATACAGCAAAAGAGAAAGTCAAGCCAGATAATACCAGGAGTAGAATACCTAAATTGGTTAAACAAAAGCAGAATGCTGCAAATAAGACCAAAGAAAGGTCCACATCACTGGCCAGTCCAAGAGCTCAGCAGGTGTCAGAAAATGACAAAGCCGCCGCCACTGATTCCAAAAATGCGACAAAAGCCAAAGTCAGAACAAGGTCATTGGACAATTCCGGAAGTGACGTAATTTCTAGCAAGGTCTCAGATATTGTCGGTGCCGCGTTGAAGAATGAATTAGGAGCTGGTTCCAAGAGTGATGTGATGAGCATGGTTATGGAGGAACTCAAAGGTTACATCAATCAAAAACTCAAACTGGATGAAATTCCTAAGCCGACCTTGAGTGAATCACGAAACCCAACTAAGACCGTCAATACCCCAAAGGAACCGGCTACTGATGTGAATATATCTGCACCCACTGTGAAACACACACAGTCTAATCAGCCAGAGATCAACAATTTCCGAGCGGAAATCGCTCACCTAAAACAGGAACTCAAGACCAAAACCAGAGAATCTAATCAATTCAGGAAACAGATTAAGGAAATGGAAGGGAACAAGTTTAAACTGGACGAACATCCTAAACCGACCTTACGTGAGCCGCGAAACCCCATCAAGACCACTAAAGCTTCCAAGAAACCATCTACTGATGTCAACAAATCTGCACCCACCGTAAAACAGACGCAGTCCAACCTTCCCGAGGTCAACAAATTCCGTGCGGAAATTGCGCATGTGAAACAGGAGCTCTATGCATCAAACAGGGAGGCCATTCAGTTAAGGAAGCAGATTAAGGAACTGCAGTCTCAAAAGGCTATGGCAGTTGCTACGGGTACTAAGAAAGGTGCTTCTGATACCAAGAAGGTATCAGAGCCAAGGTCAAAACCCGCACAGAAGGTATCTGAGCCAAAGCCAAAACACGCATCGAAAGCTGTTACTGTTAGTAAGAAGGCAACCGAATCTCGTATTCCTTTCAGCACACAAGCCATGCCAAAGCGTAAGAGCAAAGAACATTGGGCCAAAGTATCGAAGAACATGGTATTCGCAGGAGAAATCGGTGCTAAAATTGTAAAGCAAATGCCGCTGCATTATAAAAACATGATTGACACAATGTCAGAAGATGAGATAACAAAGTGTGTCAGAGCAGTGGAAAAAGAAGGAGCGAAAATCATGGGACGAATGATCGTTGAACAAATGAAGGGAGTTCCTGTCAAGGAGCCGTTTGACTGTATGTGCCATAGCTGTTCACCCTTTGCATCCACATCTGATACCAGGCTCACTATCGTGCATAAGGAGACGCAATCCATAGATGATATACAGGATAAGGAAAGCGGCATTGAATCTATGGATGAGGAACAAAATGATAATGCTGAGCCAAAGAAGATCCTGAAAGATCTCGTGGATAAATTGAGGTCAAAACTCCTTGGACGTCCGTGGAATGGTGAGGAATCCCAAATGCCGACTGATATCTCCAAGTATATCAGCGATGAGGACTTGCGCAAGGTCAAAGCATTGGAACCGTTTCTCTATGAAAACATATATATTCCGGCTGGTCCCCAAAACTGCACAGATTGTGAATTGGAGAGAAAAGTTAAGGAGTGGAAACAAGAGGAACGGGCTGGAAAAGAGGCGGCACTGGAAGCGGCCGAAGAAATGGCTCAAGAAGCGGAGACAGCCGAAGCAAACGCTGAAACAAAAGGATCAAAGGCTAAAAGCAAAAAGCCCCCCTGTGAAGAATGCAGGTTAGAAAAGCTCGAAAGGTTAGCTCGTGAAGAAGAGAGTGGCCGCAATATTAAGGTTCTGAATCGCGATGATTACGAAATCATTACTAAGAACGTAGATGGAAAGATATACAAGTATCTAGGTCAGAAAAAGAAGCCTCAAAAGGACGACAAAGACCAAGATACCCCAAGAACGAATCGCAGCCAGAAACCAGTAGAAACACCAAAGCGTGGTAATACCAAGGATTCCAAGGCAAAGGCAAAACCCATGCAATCCAAAGACACCACACCTAAAAAGAATGCAAAAAAGCCAGAAAAGCCCAAGGAAAAACCAAAAGACACCAAAACCAAAAAGAAGGAGAATCCAGTCAAGCGTGAGAAAACACCACATGGCAATGCGGTTAAGGACTCCTTCAATGAAACCGAGGCCAAAAGGGATCTTCCGGTTAACCAAAACGAGGCCGAAAGTGAATTCCCATATGATGATGACGAAATCGAGGCTAAGTCTCAAAATAATTGGTATCAAAACGAGGCCCAACCGGAAGAGTTTCCTTATGATGATGATATTGAAGAAGATTCAACCACATGGAACCCGCCAAGACCAACGCTGACCCCAGTAAGGGAGGAAAATGAAAGTATCTCGGGACGGAAGCCTTATGTATCGAGGTGTCTCAAAAAGCGCGCAAAAGACGTGGATGTATCATCTGAAATCGATGAAATGAACGAGCGATTTAGTGATGTCGGTTCAGCTCGATATTCAGCCAGATCAGGCAAACTCGAGGAACCAAGTAAGACTGCTAAGAAATCTGCAAATGGCACAAAAGGCAAGAAGGACGCGAAGAAAGAAGTTGGCCGGAATAAGAAGGATTTCATCAATCGCGAAGATCCTCTGAAGCGATATGCTAAGATGCGCAAGCATAACTCGAAATTCACTGCCAATGGGATCGACTTCAAAAGTCTTCGAGCCCAGAAACAGGCAGAGAAAGAGACGTATGCAAATGATGGACAGTATGCAGATAGCATGCAATATGATGATGATGTGGAAGGCTATAGCAGTGACATCAACAAAGATGTAGAGAACAAGGTGCCTAAAGCAAAGGCTTCTCCTCCCACAAAGAAGGTGGTTAAAAAGCGAAATTCTAAATTTACTGCAAATGGAATCGACTTCAGCAAAATGAGGAAGAAACCAGAAGTTGACCCGACACATGAGTCAGAGGACTTATTCGTAAGCTATGACAACGCGTGTTATAACAATGACGCAGATAATGAGGACGAGAGCCCCCAGGTCACTGAGCCTGTTCCTAAAATGAAGAAGAGGTCAAAGATCAAAGATCCCAAATTGGCTAAGATTCTGCATAACTCCAAATACACAGCTGGCGGTGTTCGCGTTTCCAAGGCTAAGAAATGGCGTCCAAAAACACCCGAAGAGGTGAACGACAATATGGCGGTGGAAAATTCCCCTGAAAATGAGTCATATCCGGAAGCGGTGGAAATTTCAACAAATAATGAGTCATACCCGGAAGTGAAAGTGGATGAAAATCAGATCGACCTTGACAGCTCCGCGAACAATGACTCGGGAATCGATAACAGCGCGAACAATGACTCGGGAATCGAAAACAGCGCGAACAATGACTCTGGAATCGATAACAGCGCGAACAATGACTCGGAAATCGATAACAGCGCGAACAATGACTCTGGAATCGATAACAGCGCGAACAATGACTCTGGAATTGATAACAGCGATTCTGCTGAAGATTCATTCCAAAATGGAAAGAATGCCAGTGGTACGTATGCGGACGACATCAGTATGACTCCGGAAACAAAGAGTCTCCCAGCAAACGATAATGACGTCTTGAGCGAAAGGGAACTAGACAGTCAGTGCGGCGAAGTAACGCAATCCGACCAAGAGGTTAACGGTTCTGACGCCGCGAAATTTGGTCCCGTGGACAAGAACTTTGACCAGCTTGTAAACGACTACAAATTCTTCTTGTTTTGGCGAATCGATCTGGAAGGCAACTTCGATCACAGTACACCAATGATCGATATTTTCCACCAGTACCGACTGGACAGCCATTTCTACGAACGCAGCGCGGAAGAGCGAGTCAAAATCCAGACGTCCAATGATGAGCATAAGAAAATATGCATGGATCTGGAGGATTATCACGCGTTCAGGATCCAGGCATTCGTCCTGGATCACGACGTCTCCGAGATTCCCGCGGATATGCAGAATTTCCGCAAATTCATGCAACGTCTGTTCCCGCAGTATTACGCGAAATACAAAAAGAAGGGATTGTTTGGCAAAATGTCCCGCTTTTGTGAAGCCATGCTAAACAAGCTGAAAAATAAACCACCAGCAGATATGGATCCATGGGTCGACGAACCCCTCACTGAGGGAAGTGACGTCGACGTCCCACGACGTCGTGAAGTCCCGACGTTCGCGCCCCAAGAGCGACCCTCGTGTGTTCCGCCCCTGGATCTGAGCGACGTCAAACCGGACCTGGAGCTGATAGGGGGCGTCGACACCACTCGTCCTGAGGAAAACGAGACTGTGCATAAGAACAAGTCTAAGCTCAGGTATGGTGGTATTTATTTTCTTATACCTTATTTCATCAATTTATATATAATCATCATATTATAACATCTTTGGCAAATGAATTTCATATGCTAAATTTGAGTTTTTCTATTGCATAATACTAGAACTAGCAAATTGCATTTTTTTCAATCTATTTTTAAACTCTTAATATCAAAAGATAGATTATCTGATAAGAAGATGATCAAATAAAGCCTAAGAAGCATAGCATTTTTAAATTTCTAAACAGCAATTCAATTACCAAATGTAATTATTGCGATTGATTAGCTAATTTACCCTCTTCCGTTTACAGTGCTGATCCGAACAATCCATTTAAGAAGAAGCCCCGACTGGCCCGCGCAAATTCGCTGCGAAAGCCCGATGTCCTCTCTCTGGAAAGCGGACCCATTTCGGACAGGTACAGCCAATTCATTTGTGTGCATGTATTCTATGTGTATTTGTTTAGAATATATATCTATATATGCCTATTGCTTGTTTAATTACTGTTTTGTGTGATTGTTTCATGTGTTATATAGTGCAATAACTAACGTATCGGCAGTATTCGTTTATTCAAATAAACAAAATACTAACAATTATGTTTTACGAAGGAATGCAGTTGAATAACTGATTGGTTTCAAGATTAACACATTTTTTTTCAACACTCTAAGCACATGTTGCTCTGAATTTTGTTTCTAGATTAACTCACCAAATTTACTCAGCAAATACATAAATAACAAGTCCTATATATAGACTTTAACATATATCTTGTATTTTTTGTGATACACTTTTTTTTCTATTTTTGTTTATTTAATTCTTTCTTCTTGTCTTTCAACTGTTCTATCCTTTTACACTTGGCTTATAGTGAGAGCACTAACAGCAGCAAACAATTGGATTCAAATGCGACAGGTTAGTAAAAACAGTCCCTAAATGACATAAGGGTCTGGCCACATTAGAAGCCTTTTCTAGATTTGTCCCAAATAAACCTGCCTTCTAATGTTATCCATATCGCAAACCAAAAACAACGAGCGTTAAGGAAGCTTTTTTTGTTTGTTTCCCACGAGGATTACATCGGAAGACAGGTTTGTTAGAGACAAAAAGCAAGAAATAGTTTCTAATGTGGCCTGGCCCCTTGAGCCGCGTTCATCCAAAAAAGCTCGTAAAAGAGCTCGTAAAATAATGCCAAAAAAAAACTTCCAATGTGGCCACGCATTTAGGTGTCATGTAAACTTTCCTTTTTAATGTACATTAATTTTCGTGATTCAATCCGCTTAAGTGTAGGATTAGCTAAAAGTATAATTCGACTTTATCTTTTGCGCCGACATTCTTTACTGAGATTGCTGATACATAAGAAATTATAAATTTGATTTTCGTAACCATATACTGAATAAATTGAAATTATGTGTTAATATGTAAAACCCCAAGAAATACATTAAACAAATAACGTTAATTTGCAAATTTGTGTTCAGATTTGCCGAAAGAATCGGGACGCGATGACGACAGCAATGTCCAGGTTTGTTCGCACTTAAATTATAGTTTGTTTAATATGATCAATTATACAAATGAAAATACAAATGAAACGCTTCACTATTGTGAATTCAAAAACGTTCAAATTCATGATTGTATATATGTGAATATGTAGATAATCTATTTAGTATTGAAGTTGAACTGACAATAAATTCATGTTTGTATTATTACAAAGGTTATTTTATAAAGATATTTAACAAATAGTCAAACATCACATTGACGTCCAATGCGGGGACTAAATGCGCCATAAATATTAATCAATCAATATTTTGAATATAGGAGAACATTGTCATCTCCCAGGCAACGCGCTCCAGCATCACCAGCAAACTGAAAGCGAGGCTCCAGGTAGCTGTACAGGAAGCACGTGATAGTGTCAACAAAACTCAACACGTGACCAGCGCCACCCAATCAGATCAAACCAAAACCGCCCAAGAGGAACCCCCTCAGCCTTGTACCGTCTCCGATCCATGCGTCAACCCCGAAGACCGACCCTTAAAAGGAATGAGTTATGCGGAAATGCTGGAAAACTATGGTTTGCCGTCGTCACCCAAAGATGGAAAGACCAAGGCAGCGGTTGCAGCTAAGCCGAATGTCGCAGCCAAGCAGAAGACACAGGCGTTTACGGTAGATTTTGGAGGGGATGACGAGGCGCCAAGCGGTGGTTCAGCACCGGTTGTAAAGAAGCCATTTTTGAAGAAAAAGTCTGCCGCTCAAGCGAAGCCAGCTGCGCCTAAGGCGGCACCGAAAGCAAAAGCAGTGGAAAAACCAACGTAATTTTGATGTTATGCTTTAATTATTTTGATTTTTTATAAATAATAAATATTCATACATAGTTACTTTATAAAATGTTTTATATATGTATTTAGCGATAAATAAAAATGGTTAAAAATGATAATTACCTTTTTATAACAGTCATCTGAAGAGGTATCGTGCGTTAACACATTTTATCGATAAATAGCATGGGCAAACATGTAATCAATCTTGATATAGCATATTCATAAAACAACGGATGATATCATTAAATATATAACCTTAGCTGAAACAATATAATATTCCATTTTACAAACAGACCAAAAGCAACAGAGCAACCAGATTCCAAAGTGCCCAAAAGCGGTAATGACCCAAAGAAACCCGCACTGCGTCCCTTCAACGATCCCGCCAAGGTGAATCTAGTAAAAATATGATTAAATATGTTTTGGTTTTGTTTACATAAACATATAACCAACCGTCATTTCATAACTTTTATAGACCAAAGACAACTGAGAAACCAGCACCCCCAGAGCCCAAAAGCGATCCAAAGAACCCTGCACTGCGTCCCTTTAATGACCCCGCCAAGGCCATCGAGGATGTATTCCGCCATCTTGAAACCGGAAGTTGGGATGAAAAGGTCACGGCCTTGACCTCACTTAGACGCCTCGTGGCCAATCACAAGGGCATGCTGATTGATAGGATGAGTGACCTTGTGCTGGTGAGTTTCTCTAAGTTTATATATATATTTTTTTCAGTTTTTTTTGTATTAAAAACATTTTCAATTGCATATATTTTATGCAAGTTTGTGTAACTTATTTGAAACTATTGTTTGTTTTAGTGCAATTTGCAATAAAAATAATAAGCATCACCTTCATATGTAGTTATTCAATATATGCATCTTCAAAAAAAATTTTCTTATAGTTTTTTTTATGATTATTTAACAGATTCTTTACTTCAATTCTTTTTCTCATAAAAATGTTAAATTTTTAGTATATTTACAAGTATTTAAAATCTGATCCCCGTACAGTTTTAGTACAAATGTTCTATTATTATTTTCTTCTACAGGTGCTAATAAAAGAGGTCAAGAACCTGAGGTCACAGGTGTCGAGGCAAGCCATCGCCACCTTTGGTGATATGTTCGCCGCCTATAAGAAGCCCCTCGAACCGGTATGCATATAACAAACTATTTAGTTTAAATATGAAAAATAAAATATTCAATTTAAACATAATGATTATATAACTGAATGAATAATATCATAAAAATGTAATTTAAAGGGATCAGGCAAGACCAGTTTTAAAGATTCACTGTTACACACGGTTTATGATATGCCTTACCATATTAAGACATAGATGTGGGTGTTCAAAGGTCGTCCATGAAAATTAGCAAACATAAATAGTATAGAATTTAATATATTTAACACATAAATGAACTATATCTAAAAATATACATCACCCAAAAGGCATGTTTCATCACATATAATGCCGCAATCCTTCTGGAATACTACCTGAATACAAATCCAGGTGTTTCTATTCCTATAACTAATAATTTTGCAGACCCTGGACTTGATCCTCACCGCCCTGCTGCACAAAGCCAGTGATGCCAATGACTTCATCCGGGCTGACCTGGAGACCGCTTTGGGAAGCATGGTCAAGCACCACAACCCACTACGGGCTATGACTGCACTGATTAGTGCAGGGGCAAAGTAAGAATGTGCTCATTTAAAGAAGTATAAGCATAAGCATAAGCATTGCCGATGTTCATGTTTATATTCGGGCTGTGTTTTTAGTTTAATTATTATGATAATAATTGGAGGTTTTCAAATTTACCGAACTGAAATAACATGAAGCCAGGAGAATTTAACTATACATAAGATCATTCGATGTAGATCTGTAGCTTAAAGATGAGTAGATGTTTACAATGTAATGAACTGCATTTTCGTTATATGTAAGACCAATTGATGTTGAGCTCCCATTTTACTACTACTAATATGGTTACACAAATGACCATGCATTAACAATGAAATGTGGCCAATTGCAAACAATTGTTTATAGACACAAGAATTAGCCGTTCGGAGTCGTTGTGCCTTTTTCCTTGTTTCCGTGGTCTTCCGCTTGGGTGCCCTTCCCCTTTTTGCGCTTTTATGTTTATATTAATATTATGTGCATGATATATCTTTATTACACAGACACAAGAACGCAGCCGTTCGCAGTCGTTGTGCCTTCTTCCTAGTCCCTGTCGTCTTCCGCTTGGGCGCCGACCGTGTACTCAGCGGCGACAAGATGGTGAGCGAAAAGCTGCTTCCGGTCCTGGCTGACTTCCTGCTTGATGGAAATTTGGATACAAGGTGAGTAGAATTAAAGCGAGTCTGGCAGTGAATTTGTAACAAGTGTTAATAATGTTATCCCTTGTATCACCTTTAAATTAAGATTAGATTTTTTTCGCGAAAATGCTCCTTAGCATTTTATATATACATATAGGATGAATTTGTAGCGAAAATAAGCCCTAGGGCAAATTTCTGATAGAAAAGATGTTTTATATATTTTTGACTTGCATTTTCTTGGTAAGATTGACCATAACCATAGGGCATGTGTGCAATGTTTAACATTGCACAAAAAATAAATGAAAAAAAAAATGTAACAAAGTTAACAACATTATTCGGTGAAGAGAAAAGAGTGTCTATTATAAGTATATTTTTCAATGTGTTTTAAAATGTGAAAATAAAATTATTTGCTTCATAGAGAAGTTACAAACACTCAGTATAATGAATATTTAGTGCATGTATTATTCGTATATATGTACTTATTCTCGCTCTTTTCTCCCTCTAGATACGCTGGCATGGAGGTGTTCAACTTCCTGCTTCCCCACAAGAACTTTGAGAAAATCATGAACAAGTGCGTGAAAGACAACGTGCGACGCAACATGAAGTGCAAACTGGACGCACTTCTTAATAAGGTTATTATAAATGATATGCAAAATCATATTATTTTAAATATATTATCTTATAATTTGTTGGAGTTGGAAGGAGAATACAAGGGAGTACAAGGGAGCTAACCGAGTACAGCTAAATTATACCTCCATCTGCCTATCAATCACTTTTCCGGCTTGCAACACATTCTAAATAGTTTAAATATAAATGGATCACAGATGAAAACAATTCACAGGCTTTTATCCTTAAGGGTTATTTGAAAAATACGTTCATTTATTTTACAGGGACTGGGCGAGCCGCCCTCTGGAACTATGTCAGCCCGCAATCGCAAGATGAACATTTGCCTCAGGCCCGATCCCATGGAAACATGCAGGACGACCGCGTAAGTCTGGATTCAAACATCTAACCATTGTATTGCTTAGTACATAATCAGAAGGAATATGCGGTCAATAGAATAATATGATATGATGAATTATTTGTTAAATCATCATAGGAAGTACAATCATAAATAAATGAAATAAGAAATAAACCAAGTGCAAGTCATATTTCATCAAAGCTCGATAAAAGTATAGCTTATAATCATTAAAACATAATATATAAGAAGCATTTAGGACAAATTTTATTGCAATATAGCTCCTTATAAATGTAAGAAAATCGTTATAATATTTGTTTACTATATTTCACAGGAGAAGCAATGCCGCGCCCGCTCCGGTAAGCAACAGAACCACTCAACCCGAACGCCGCGAAATACCCCGCAACCCTGACCCGAAACCCAAACAGGCCCCGCCTCCGCAGGTTGACAACGCCAATGGAAATGCCCATAGCAACGGGGTTCCCAACGCCATTGGACCTGCCCCTAGCAACGGAATGGCAGGATTGTGTGGAGCCATGACAACGGGTGGTATGGATGATAGGATTGAGGCGATGGAACGCCTTGGAGAAATGGCGGAGGAAGAGGCTGATGTCATCACAGGCCATGCTGATCAGGTGGGATAGATGCTTAGAAATAGTATATTTAAAATGTATTTGTTTCAAACTTGAAATGCGAGTGCCAATCATTTTGTTTAAAAACAACATGATGCAAAATAATCCAATTAATCTAATAAACAAGGTCTAGCCATCGGTTCGTCATTTAAATGGCAAAAGCAAAACAATTCAAATGCATAAATTCAAATGCATAAATCAAACATTTATCGCCATCATTCACTTATATAATGATTTGAAATAATAGGAAATAGAAGGAACGATAACGTACATTTATTTTCTACTTAAAATTTTCTATTTATTTTCAGATCTTCACCTCCCTTGTTTCCTGCATCCGCGCGCCCCGTGCTGAAGGCGCCGTGACTCTCCAGGCACTGAACACCCTTATTGACCTTGGCCCCATTCTAGGTCACGCGCGCATGCGCAATGTAATTGGTATTGTGGTCCAGGCCATTACTGCGGTTATGAACAGGAATAAGCCGACCAATAGGATTGCGACGCGGGCCCTGGATGCCGTGATGCAACATGGAGGTAAGGGAGAATAAGTTATTTGAAGATAAATTCTTATTTTCTTTTTACTGGGTTTAAAACAAACATGTTAACTAACATTTCAACGCAGGTAAGGGAATTTAAAATTGTGTCGTCTACATTGCAGTTCATTTAAATCAAACTCTTATTTCGCAAAATGCATAACGTTCTATATAAACAATGTTGATCGCACACTGAGAAGACACTGGAAATAAGGTAGGGGGATAGATGGAGTAGGGGAGGGGTTGGCTTAGTTGAGGGTGAATGGGTTAGGCGGGGACGACAAGGACGAATGATATAAGGGGAACAGGGAAGGGTGGGCGGATTACCAGAGGGAAGTTGAAAAGGGAACTAGAGGGACGGGGCATGTAGAAGAGAGCGGGGAAACTTACCCAAGCAATAAGGGAGGCGACTCTGAAAAGAACGGCCATCGGACCTCATATGTGTCGGATAGCCACAATGTGAGTCGCCTCCAATTGCGCTTTTACTAATCACTGTGTTTATATATACGAATGTATAACACAGCGGTTGTAGGCGCTTTGAAGACCAAATTCGAAATCAATTTAATGAATTTAGTTTATATACTATTTTGAGCAGTAAGCTAAATGGTGTGTAAAGTTGCATCTTAATTTCGTCCAAAATTCATTGAACATGGGCAATTTTCAAAAGAATAATTTTAAATAACTGAAGTCTATAGGCCTATGCTTGGCTTGTATAAAGCTTCCCTAAGCTATCCATTGCAAATCGTTACACCCATTTTACCCATAGAATTCTAGAAGTCTATTCTAATTTGAATGTAAAGATAGAGACAAAATACACCACGTTTTTTACGATGTTACTTTGCTTTATATTCAATGCAATTGCCATTTATTTAAACATTGATAGTTACATTAAAAAAAAAATGAGTTTAAATTTTGTAAAACTTCTTTTCAGACCTAACTGCCATCTTGCCACCCTTCTGTGAGGCCGCGAAATGTGCCAACCCGCGCAAGATTCAGGATGCCGTGGAGCGAATTTCATGTAAGTGTGATATTGTTTATTTATATAAAATAATTACGTTTATAATTGGCAAATATATCTATCTATTTATTGCATTTATATAGTGTTTAATCTAAAACAAGCTCTACGCGCTTAAAAGGTTAAAATGAACCGCGCATGACCAGGCCAAATTTAACAATATATTGCTTTCTTGATGAAAAATAGTCTTCCAATATTATAAGCTTTATAAATGTTTATTCTTTAGTGTATCATCTACATATCTATATAAACGTCACTTATACCCGCCTTTTACCTTTACAATGAAATCAAATTTATTTTCGCATTAGATGTCAAATTTGCAATTATTTTATCCATATTGTTTTTGAACATGACGCCATTTAAAGCACATTCTTCTATTCAACTTTATTTCCTATTATTGCAGTTGTCAGCACCGAGCTATACGCCGCCCACCCCGATCTCGTCACAAACAACGTGCTTCCCGCCCTCGCTCCCGTTCTCGAGAACATCGCACGCCAAAATACCGCAATTCCGCAAGTCGCCGAACTCCGCCGATCTGCGGCCGGTCTCTTGCAGACTCTGGGAGCCATTATGGGAGAGCAGTTTGAGGCCTGGATTGCAGAGGATGAGCTGAGTGATAGCAATAAGCAAACCCTGGATGAGCTGATGCAGCTCAATGGGGAACGTGCCTAGATGGCTAGCTCCTCCCACTCCTACAATAAGCCCCGCCCACATATCCTCTTGAGTGATAGAGAGGGGATATGAGGGGATGTCATGGGGTATGGATTGGATTATGCATTATGAAAAAAAAACTCATTTTAATGAGACCTGATTGTGACTTATAAACTCATATAAATGAGACCTGATTGTGACTTATAAACTCATATAAATGAGACCTGATTGTGACATAAAACCCATATTTATGAAACTATATAGCGAAGGAGTGTTATGTATCAGGCTATGTTGATAGCGCCCAGCTCACAGATCCACATTCTGTGTTCAACATGAATATGCCAAAATGTGAGCAAATAAATTATGTCAGTTGCATAAAGTTGATTTAACCATCATTTCGATATTAATTTCGTAAGAAAAAAAATAATTTTCAATATTAAAAATGAAATTCGAAATGTTTTAGCAAAATAATTGTTTTGTAATTTTGAGTAAATATAGTTTGAAGTAGCTCTTATCCAATGTCATTCAATAGTCATGCAATTTTATTTCACACATTTTGAAGTAGAATATTGAAAATAAATCAAAATTGACATTTTTTATCTAATTATAAATTAATTCATGATAAAAGTCCATCTTTCTCCATAGTTTTTTTTTCTCAAAATTGTATGCTACACCTATCAAAGTATTTCTGTTCCTAGAGTGAGTAGATAATGTCAGCCAAAACCCCTCTGAGATGTTAAATATTTTTGCTTCAAAATCATAAGTTAAATTGTATTCCATGCTCAACCTTAGATAATCCAGGGTCTTAAATTGGTAGATTTAGGTTAGATGTTATATAATGTGTAGATTTAGATTATGTTCGATTTAACTTGGTAGATTTAGGTTAGATACTGTATAATGTGTAGAGTTAGATTATGTTCGATTTAACTTGGTAGATTTAGGTTAGATATTATACAATGTGTATAGTTAGATTATGTTCGCTATAACTTGGTAGAATTAGATTAGATACTGTATAATGTGAAAAGGTAGATTATGTTCGCTTTAACTTGGTAGATTTAGGTTAGATATTGTATAATGTGTAGAGTTTGATTATGTTCGCTTTAACTTGGTACATTTAGGTTAGATACTGTAAAATGTGTAGAATTATATTATGTTCGCTTAAACTTGGAAGATTTCGGTTAGATACTGTATAATGTGTAGATGTAGATTATGTTCACTTTAACTTGGTAGATTTAGGTTATATACTGTATAATGTGTAGAGTTAGAGTATGTTCGCTTTAACTTGGTAGATTTAGGTTAGATACTGTATAATGTATAGAGTTAGATTATGTTCGCTTTAACTTGGTCGATTTAGGTTAGATACTGTATAATGTGTAGAGTAAAATTATGTTCGCTTTAACTTGGTAGATTTAGGTTAGATACTGTATATTGTGCAGAGATAGATTATGTCCGCTTTAACTTGGTAGATTTAGGTTAGATACTGTATAATGTGTAGATGTAGATTATGTTCACTTTAACTTGGTAGATTTAGGTTAGATACTGTATAATGTGTAGAGTTAGATTATGTTCGCTTTAACTTGGTAGATTTGGGTTAGATACTGTATAATGTGTATAGTTAGAGTATGTTCGCTTTAACTTGGTAGATTTAGGTTAGATACTGTATATTGTGCAGAGATAGATTATGTTTGCTTTAACTTGGTAGATTTAGGTTAGATACTATATAATGTGTAGAGTAAAATTATGTTCGCTTTAACTTGGTCGATTTAGGTTCGATACTGAATAATGTGTAGAGTTAGATTATGTTCGCTTTAACTTGGTAGATTTCGGTTAGATACTGTATAATGTGTAGAGTTAGATTATGTTCGCTTTAACTTGGTAGATTTATGTTAGATACTGTATAATGTGTAGAGTTAGATTATGTTCGCTTTAACTTGGTAGATTTGGGTATGATACTGTATAATGTGTATAGTTAGATTATGTTCGCTTTAACTTGGTAGATTTAGGTTAGATACTGTATAATGAGTAGAGTTAGATTATGTTCGCTTTAACTTGGTAGATTTAGGCTAGATACTGTATAATGTGTAGAGTTAGATTATGTTCGCTTTAACTTGGTAGATTTAGGTTAGATACTGTATAATGTGTAGAGTTAGATTATGTTCGCTTT
>LQRL01057948.1:0-25303 GCA_001703475.1 Hydroides elegans
CACCCTAGAGCACGTACTATCATCCTGTAAAACCGCCCTGACGCAGGGCCGGTATAGGTGGAGACATGACAGAGTGTTAGAGGCCCTAGCATCAATACTAAACCCTATCACGAAGACACAAAAACGAACCAAGCCATTAAGGTTTATCAATTTTGTTAAACCAGGAGCAATCCCGAAGAAGACACAACACAACACCGGAATACTGACAACAGCGAGTGATTGGCAGATGCGAGTGGACCTGAGGACGCGGCTGCAGTTTCCGGAGGAAATCGTGCACACGACGCTGAGGCCAGATATCGTGATATGGTCCACGGCAACCAAGCAGGTCATCATGATAGAACTGAAAATACCGTGGGAAGAGGGAATTGAAGCTGCCTATGAAAGAAAGAAAACAAAATACGACGAGCTGAGAGCAGACTGCGATAACAAAGGCTGGAAAGCATGGTGTACACCCGTAGAGATAGAATGCAGAGGCTTTATCGGACGATCAGTGTGGACCATGAGCAAGATCCTCGGGATACAGGGAAACACCAGGAAAAAACTGAGCAAAACATGCGAACAAACATGTGAACGAGCATCAAATTGGATATGGCTGAAACGAAACGATGTGAGCTGGATACCATCATGATTGAGCCCCCGCACTCCAGAATGCAGGAATTAGCTACTCCTGCAGGCCCGCCGCTTGAAGTGTCTGGTTGATAAAGGGCCGAAACACCGACGGAATTAAAGCGGACAACCACTGATGAAGAAGGAGTGCGGGAAGCAGATAAAAAAAAAACAAAAAAAAACATCCGTAAGTTCAACATTAATTGTATATTTCAATGTATCAAGTGGTTTTATGCTCAAATAAACACATTTTAAACATTTGGTCGTGGGGTATCCTTCATATCATAAATGATTCATAAAATAATACCCGTCCCACATATATACACATTAAATCATTTGCTAATAACATAAACAACTTTAATCTTAACACAATCCGAGTATTTAATATTATGACTAACCTCTTTTATTTTACGTGCTGTGCGTCGGTATTCTCGATTCTGCATGAATGCTTTTAAACGAACCTTAAATCTCTGGAAAAAGTCAGACGATGTCGCTATGAAAGACATTGTCTAACATTCCAAAATGAGTTCACGATCTAATGCAATGTAAATGTAAACATACCAATCAACCAACTCTGGTAGGTGATGAAAGGCAAACTCACCATGCATTATGATAAGCAGTTACCAAGAAAATAAGCGTCAACTCGCCATAACCAGCGTTGGATTACCACCCACATTAAAAGACTATCCCCTCGGAAAGAAACGTAGATACAACCACAACAAAAAAGAGAAAAACAAAGTAATCCGATGAATACCGACGATATCTAGAGCTAAACGCAAAATAAAAGCAGAATGCCACCAAGCGCACAACAACTACATGGAAGAGACCATACTATGTACTGAAACATCAATCACAAAACGAATCTGGAGCTACATTAAAAGTAAACGAAATGACCACAGTTGCATCTGTCCTCTTACAGACACAAACGGCATTCCATGCAACGACAGTGGTGCCAAAGGCTTATTCGTAAACGACAAATTCTAATCAGTGTTTAACAACAACGAGGACAAATCATTGATTCAAGACAAATACCCTAGTCCTTATCCTTCCATATCAAACATCAACATCAATGAGTCAGGGGTATGCAAGCTACTAAACAACCTAAATCCTCAAAAGGCTACAAATCCAGGCAGCGTACCAACTTGTTTGCTGAAAGCTAGCAAGTGAACTCGCTCCAATATCTGCAATTTTGTTTCACGCGTCAGAAAACAAAGTAGAATCCCGAATGATCAAAGAGCGACTAATGCTGTACCTATTTACGAAAAAAAACACATTCAAAGCGGAAATCTATCCCCCAGTGTCACTAACATGTGTTGCCAGCAAGCTATTAAAGCAAAGTATTTTGTGCCAAGTAGCGTCAGGAGCCACTTAGAGAAAAAAACAGCATATTAAACTGATATGCAGCATTATTTAGAAAAAACCGTTCATGCGAAACTCAACTTGTACCAACTATCTAAAATTTAGCCTAAAGGATCGATTTTAGATTCTAAACCGACTGTGTGTTACTAGCCATTTTTCAAAACCTTTGACAAGGTGCCATTTGAGAGACATAGACTTAATCAACCTACAAAGAGAAAAAGACCGCCTGTAAAAGTAGGAAGGAGACTGGACGATGTTTTTCTATACATCTAAGTGCCAAACCATGATCGTCACAAATAAACGACGCCCTTTAGACCTCAGGCATTTATTTAGGAATCAACCTCAACAGAACCCTATGCTGGAAAACACATATCTATACAATAGCACAGCGAGCATATGCGCATTCCTAAATAAATACATACACAAATGCTAAAAGGAAACCAATGATACAGCTTATTGCGCCCTTGTCCGCCGTTTGTAGAATATGCAAGTCCAGTATGGGACCCTCACACCAATGTCGTGGACGATGGACAGCCAGATTTGTATGCGGCGACTACAGAAAGCGAATCAGTGTGAGTGCAATTATATATATAAAAACAGTTATACTGTTATAGCTTATTAGCATTTAAGCTATAAACACGACTTTTATACAACACATTATTAAGACAATCATTTTAGTAAATCTGTGAAATACATATGGCAAATGTTAAGCATATTCTGATTTTGCCCGGTCAAGTTTTGACAATGTCGATATCCAATGAGTGAGCCAGCGTATGTTGACAGTGATTGAAACATTTCAGCCAAAGTTGGCATACGCAGATTACACAGATGTTGATTGAATTTCGTGGTTTCAGTATTTCAGATACAAATTCTGCTTTTATTTCATTAAAATTATAAGGAAGTGCTTCGCGTGCACCGGAAACATTTATACACATACATTGTGTGAATATTCAATTATTTAGAGTGAGGCATGCTATCTGAGTTTTTTACTTTGAAATGTAGTTCTGGTGTGAGTTTAAAAAGGGAAGCATCAGGTAAATTTGTCGATTTTAAGTGGATGATCAGTGACGCCTTCGGTGACTGTATGAAAGTATATACTTAAACAATTATTGTCAAGTTTAGTCTTATAATCTATGGGGGGGGAGGCATACATGTCTGCACATTTACAGTTCTCCAATTCCGGATGTTAAGGGAAAACATGTCGAGACTAGGAAAACGAGTTTAATTGGACCAATTTCTCCAAAAGTTCTTTGAAGAGATCGACCTTAATGTTCGTCGAAAATAAGTGAACTTGAAGCGCGGTCACATTTGGTAATACCTGTATGACTGTGAGTGCAAATGCAATGGAGGGAAATGCCACCTTTGGTGTATAGTAAGTAAAATGTATATGTGTCTTAAATTTCCAGTAAAAATGGTGTCATACGTTTGTTTTAAACAAGGCAGCATAGAAATAATAATTAGAAACCTGCTTCTTCCCTTCATTCTTTTTCTGAAATATACTGCTGCCGTCTTGGGATCCTTATCGGCTCATTCATGAAAACACTTTGCTCCATAAAAGATGGTTGGTTCTTTCAAATGGCTTTGCCACAATCTCTATTGAAGCATGTATCGGTTCTGTTTGTTAAATTCAAAGTAGTCTAGCAGGAGTAGGAGCAGGAGAGATTTTTAGAAGTGCGTCTAATATGACTTATTTTGTTTTGAAACGAATCCATTTGCAGCTTAAAGTGATGAAATATTATTCTTTTGAGTGAAAACTTTATTCTTGGTTTGCCAGCCAGGAAAGCCCGAAAATCGTTGCCAGCAAAACGCTGTCAGCAAAAATAGAAACCCTTCAATGTTTCACCCGTCTGAAAGTTCACCAAAATTAGTGTATTCACATATTTTTGCCCTAATTTGCTCAAAACTGAGTTAATTTCATTTAATAATTACATTTTACGGGAATTTTTTCCTGATATAAAACGAAAAGGGAATTTAAACATCTATTCTATTCTGTTAAAATGCCAGCAAGGAAGATATCCCAGCAGAATAGATATTTCACCGAACAAATCGCTGGGTACTCCTGGTCTAGCACTCATGTTATATCGAAACCTATGGTTCATAAGGAGACTTTGCTCCGCAAAATATAAATGGTTCTTTAAATTACCTAACAATCAAACTGGTAACTTATTTAATTGATTTTTTGGTAATTTTGTTTAAGATATAGTGCATTTGTGTAATAGGGTACTACATGGCAAAGTAAGACCAGGCAAATATAATTGCGTTATAACTTTAATTTACTTAACGTTATGAGAATGATATTATTAATAAGGTATTTCAAATAAGAATCTCACTGTTATCAAAAATATAAAACATACATTGCCTAATGCAAGTTACGAATCAATTCAAGTCTAAGTAGTAGTTGTTATATTATACGGTGTCATTATTGGAATGACAAAATCAGAAATGAAATTTGAAAGTAAATTATCAATTTATCTAATATACTTAACTTAAAATGGATATTTATATGTAAAAAGCATCCACGCAAATAATACATAAAACGGGTATAAACATAACATTTAATTCTCCATGTATTATATGAGCAGTTAGAATTCCATTTATTAAAAAAAAAACAAAAAAAAAAAAACAATAAAGTAGTATGATAACAACAAAACATACGCATGTATGGTCTCAAAGAATTAGGATATGAATGTCTGTGTCCAGTAATGATTAACATATAAGTTTTAAACTTTTAATACAAAATTCGAGGTGTGAGTTTGCGTAGATATGCTTTTCGTTTTTTTAAGCCAGCAACTTATGGAGCTTGATCAATTGCTTGCTGCAGATCCTTTATAAGGTCATCAGGATCTTCAAGACCAACACTGAAATGACAATAAGAATCACGAATTTATAAGAAATTATATCAGTGCAGTGCTTAATATATCCCGTATTTATCTACTATAATATTCTTGATAACGTGTGAGGCTCTATGAAGTTTGATATAACCATATTCATAATCAGAACCAGAACTAGGACTTTTTTCGAGTCAACTTAAGATTCGTATTGATATATTTGTTATATCATTTGACTTTGAGGCTTTTCATTTTCTAACACCCAATGTTTTTAACTTATATACCTGAAACGAATGAGACCGTCATTAATCCAGGCCTCCTTTCTGTCCTCTGCCGTCATAACCATCGGGCCGTGTGTCATGCAGGCCGGGTGTTGCATCAAACTTTGAACTCCACCCAACGAAATGGCACACTCGATCAGTTTCACACTCTGAAACAAGATAATACAACCAGTATAATATATAATTTATACGTCATTGTATTCAATGTATCAATAATTTTATTCTATTACAAGAAAATGATTATGGGAATCTACGCACTATAGAACCAACCATCCTGTACTCAGCGTATATAAACCTTAGCATATGAGCTCTGACATTCAACATGCTGATTTAATACAATTTATATATGATTTTGTGTATATATTTATACAGAGGAATATGCTAAATTAGATCAAAACTTAATATCCGATTTCGATAATAAAACACAATCGAAACTAACCTGAACAACAGTTTTAGCCGCTTCTAGACCTCCTTTCATTTCAAATGATACCATCCCAGAGCAAGCTTTCATTTGCTTCTTTGCCACCTCATGACCTAAATTAACCAGGAAACATATGCAAAGTTGTCTATTCATGACAGCTTGAATTGAAATTAATTGTTGATAATGTAATTTAAAGGTATATTTCATTGCTTAGAAAATTGCAATTAAATATTATAATTTAAATCTCAATATTTTAGGTTTATTATTGTCCAAGAATACATGCATTTCTTAAAGCAACAAATGCTAAGATAATCTCACATACCTGGATCAGAAGGCAAACCAGCATAATAGACCTTTTCAATCTTAGGGTGCTTCTCGAGAAATTCTGCGCATTTTTGCGCATTGCTGCAGTGTCGCTCCATGCGCAAATGCAATGTCTTCATACCGCGACAAAGAGTATAAGCGTCGTGAGGTGACTGAAACAAAATACATTTATGATTCATAGATTACTAGCTTATCGAGGTGTGTTGTAGAAACTTTTCGCCAACGAGGCTTCGTTGAGAATAGTATATATAAATCCGTTACACTAGATATTCATTAGACATCGGAAATTAAATCGAGACATCTGATTCAACGTTTCAAGCGCCTATTTCCATTTATATTTTCAATAATATTTTTACTGTTGATTTCAAACAGACGTTAACATCTAAATTTATAATGATTGGTAAAATTTGTCATTCATACATTAGATTATGAGGCCCTTACCATGATACTGCCCACTGTGACCTTGTACGTATTCAGTTTCTTCCATTGCTCCAGGGTGCGAGTGGTCACCACCCCAGTGCATATGTCGCTGTGACCGCCTAGGTATTTGGTCCTATTATGAAATTGAGATTAAACATGGTTTTGTGTGTGCACATATGTATAGTTTGTTTATTTTGTTCTCGAACTTAGAATAAATTTTTGCTCATATGTGTGTTTATAAATTAATTGATATGATATTTATAATTTAATTTGCAACTATTTGAGTAAAATAAGTGAACGTCAGGCGCGGATAAAGAGAAAATTTAACGGATAATTGACACTATATCAACTTACGAGCTATGGATAACCAAATCTATGCCATATTTGATTGGTTGCTGTAAATACGGACTGGCATACGTCGAGTCTACCATTGTGATCAGATCCGGTCGACTCTGACCAAGTTTGCCAAACTCCTCCAGGTCAAGAATAGAATTCAATGGATTGCATGGTGTCTCCCCGTAGAGAACCTAAAAACCGATAATATCGTGTATATTTCTACTTACCATACATTAATGATATAATTAGACTAATAAAAATATTGATACTGTATTATGTTTTATGAATGCACTTAAAATTCAGTGAACTAAATGATATTCACAGTGAAAATAATTTTAAATAATAGTTTGCAAATACTGCTCAACATTTTACAAGAAATAGAGTATTTCCCTAAACTAGAATCCTAGAATTCTACCTTAGTATTTGGCCTAAGAGCATTCTTGTATACTTCCACAGGCGCACCAGCCTGTACAAATGTTACATCGATGTTATATTGCCCGATGTATCTCTTTAGGAACTTATGGGTGCCACTGTAGACTGGGTTACAGGATATCTGTTGGGAAATGGTAAAGGTTTAAGCATGATGTTTCGGCGAATCGACTTTTGCTTTCGCAAGATTAATCGTGCACATCATGTGATTCGATCCAGATATCAAAAAATAAAAATGATGCTATACATAACAATATTGTTAACGCAAATAAACCATTTAAAGTTGATAGATTAAATATATAGCATAGAAATTACTACATTGACTAGATAAAACATTTATCTAATCCCAATGCCTTCATAATCTGCAAACTTATCACTCACAATATGATCTCCTGCGCTGAGGAAGCACATCATTGCCGAAGTAATGGCGCCCATGCCACTGGCGAAGGACACAGTGCCCGCACCGCCCTCTATCGCATTCACGGCACATTCAGCGGCTTCACAGGATGGGTTACCGAAACGCGAGTAGATGTAGCCGCCCTGTGTAATAAACCATGAAATAAGACAATCATGAAATTATCATTGAATCAATTGTGTAAAATAATATTTACTTTATATTATCTATGTTTGCACATTAACGTAGATCCTTTGGTGATATAAAATTTTCTATTTGCCATACTTTAAGCAAAATATTAGTATATAAGAAAACAACTAAGCTTACATATCACCGAAATGACGCTATAGTTTGATTCTACACCAACGTTTTGCTCGATTTCTGTGAGTAATGACGTCGGATGAACGTCCTTCGTCGGGGTATTTGCATGACCGTTTTCTTACGTCCGCGACAAAAAGGACGCCTTGAAAATATCATATATCATAAAAATAAACTATTCATTGAATAGTTCCAATGCCAAGCACCACTTACATTCTTCAAGATATCGAGGTAGTGATCAACCGATTTCACAGTATAGGTGCAGGCATGGTAGACGGGCGTCACAAGCGGCATCACATCTTTGTGCGGCATATGCAGCTTGGAGCCTATGATCGTGCTGTCCGTGGCCACGTCATCCAAAGTGAGGCCGTCGACGCCTGCCTCCAGCGTGGTTTTGGCGGGAACCCAGTGCTGACTAAGTGAAACGTACAATAAAAATACATAATGGGGGTTGGTGAAACAATAATTATTAATAGATAAATTTAATTAAGTGTGCAGAAGAAATTGTAAATCTTTAATAAAGAATGCACATGAATACCTCGAGAAAAAAAACTACTTTTCCTGGTCAATGGTATCATTTCACATCCCATTTAGCGAAACACTCAATTATTAGTAAGGCATTTATTTTGAATGAATAATTAATGTTTTATTTATAAATGCGTTTCAAACAAGACCTGAACAGTTTTAATATCATTGCATCTGATTACAACAAAGATTTATATTGTATCTTACTCACCTCATTTTTGTTCTCTTAGTTGGTCGTACTCCTAGAGAAGAATGGATTCAAGAAGATATCGAGTGCCTTTCCCATTGATACAAGATTTACAATCAGGCGGGTTTCACATTAAAAATCTGCATTTAACCAGTTTTTCGTCCTGTCACCTTAACAGTGACATTGATGTTCCATTTCAAAGATTGTCTTTTGCCAGGAGAACACAAGAAGAAAATATCCAAATTGATGCAAATGCAAAAAATCGAGTTAATTCCTACGAGACCTGGGACGGGACCGCTCATTTTATTATGTGACTTAAGTCTAATAAGTACATAAAAATACGAAAATAGTGCATATACGTTATACAAAGTACGGAAAAAAGAATATACACATATTACTATCAACGATTTAAGAACAATGAATAACAAATGAGAATAAAAGATGACTCATGGAAACGGACATATTTATGTTTAAATGGTAAATCCATGATTTTCCGCATACATTGACTGACAGAAGAGAAATGTAATGTATATACATTGGATGTAAAATGATAGGTCATTGAATTTAATTTAAACTTATATTGAAATCATAAGGAAAAACAAATTCATAAGGTTTACCGACGACGTAAATAAAACACGTTTCAAATTTAATTTGTGATTTTATTAGTATTTATATTGTTGTGGTGCATCTGAGAACAGTATATCACACACAGAACCCTATCTTTCATGATTTAATTTCTATTGATACAATATATTTATTTTAAAAAAGAGATAATATATCATGACATGCAATTGTATTAAGTGACAAATGAAGTCTCTGTGGAAATCATCTTAAACCTGATTTCTAAAAATGAAATTGATCAAAGGTAGATTTGTTAATCTGATATATGAAATTAAAAGCGACAATGTCAGATAGACAATGCTGCATGCTTTCATTGACCTTTTTTATCTTTCGTGATCTGTTCATATCTCTTATGGGTCTCTGTCCTAGACTCAACCATCATGAACTTGAAATAAATAACTTTTTTTTAGATGGAAACTGAATCGACACGCACGCGTTTCCTCTCTATTTCAGTTTGCAAATGTTCTACTTATATGAATGTGGGTCAAAAGTGCTATATTTTTTATTATTGAAGACTATATGGTTATATATTTGTCTAGTATGAAATGTGATACAACTAAGGTTATATAAAAAGTTATACGTATTTCGTCGTGTAGGATAACATGAACACATATATCTTATTATATATCAGAATGTCCATACATCATAGACATGCGCTTCATTAATTGACCATATATTTTACATAGGTAGTTTGTTCGACCGGGTATATTTCCGCGATTATTAATCATTAAACATTTATATTCGACCAGTTTATAAATAGTTCTTTTGAAAACACAGTGTATTGTTCAAATAATAATAATTGACAGTATGTTTCTCCCAATCTTAACATATATGCACAAATTATGTACCACGGGGCGCATCACTTTTTGACCAGTCGGGTATGTTCTTTATTTGAAGTTATGCGCATTATCATGTTATTGATACAATATCTATTAAATAAAATGGGATTCGATAAAAGACAACGGTTAGATTTTAGTTAAATACTGAATTTTGTCTATATTCACCTTTTTAAATTAATTCGCAAAACTATTATAGGCTTGACATTCCTTTAAATGAAATAAATCGTTGTTTGGTGGAATTTCGTTTGATAAGTATTTTTCGCAAGCATACAGATGATATGTTATTCTTTGGAATCATTTCATACATGTTGTACCAGTCTGTTCTTGTGAAAAAAAAGAGGGAAAATGCATAAAACAGGATATCAGATGTCAAATTGAAAGTAAATTTGAGTTTATCAGAATAAGAAAACTCTACTCAGCATGTATGTGTAAGTGAACGCATTTTGAACCTTCAACAACGTTATAGCCCGAAAAAAAATCAACATATATCCCCTATATATTTGGATATATGTCCACTGAGGAAAGATGTAAACTCGTATACTTATTCTCTTGGATATCCAACTAATTTTTCAACCACTGTATGTTTAATCGATTGCTTATTTTATTTTACAAGCATTGTATCTATAACCTGCCAAGAGCACAAGTTCACAAATAAAATATACTACACTGGTAAAAAAATGAAGCGCCTGGTCGAACGAAATGTTTGTGGGTGGGTTTAGATTTGAGTTCATCACTCGATATATATTATTGCTGAGAGATTTTGTGACAGGGAATTGTGTTCTCGAATAGTGTATATATAAACTTGTGAAATATTAAGGTCAAGTGATAAAGAGCAGCTGATATATACTAGGTCAAACAGAAGACATGCATATAATATATGATCAATAAATGAAACGCCCTTCTATGAATTCATCATAGAATCTATCAAAGGCTTTCTTCCAAGTGAACATTATTTCAAATGTTGAGGTATAAGATATGTGGTCCCAATTTTCACTTTGTTATCGCCATATTTATTTGACCTGTTCTAGTGCTCGATCGAGATCCTTCACTAGGTCGTCCGGATCCTCCAAACCAACGCTGCAAAAAAAAAGAAGAAATAGCATATGGTAACGTCTTAAAATTTAATAATAATTCATGCAAAAATTTAAATCTATAAACCATGTCTCGTTATGTTAACGTGTTTATGAATTATCCAAATTAGCATTAATACCACGGGAAATACCACGGATATCATAAATGATATCGAACGTTTCAGATATGGAAAACTTTATAGACAGTGGATTTGTTGTGACATAGAAGAAGGTTACAAGACTAGAATCGGTGTGCCTATATATTAAATATTTGGTTTTGAACGTAAATATTATACTAATTATGCCTACCTAAATCGTATGAGTCCATCGCTGATCCATGCGTCCTTGCGGTCCTCGTCCGTCATAATCATGGGTCCGTGCGTCATACTGGCCGGGTGCTCAATGAGACTCTCAACGCCACCTAGCGACACGGCGAACTGGATCAGTCGCACGTTCTGTGGATAAGAGCAGTATTGAGCGAATTATTAGGTATGATACCACTGGGGAGGGGTCATAAGAGGATCACACCCGACGCATCCCGCAACGCATCGCCTGTTGTATGAAAATTACGTGTTGTTTTTAAAGTTCTCCTTAAGTATTTCGTTTACGAGTATAAATCACTAAAATAATTAATATGATATATTTTCTTCTTAAATATGTAAACCATAACCATTTGATAAACAAAACTAAGCCGATAGGAACATAAACGGCACAGGCGTTTTCTAAATTCAAGGATTTGAGGTGAGGCCTCCTACCTGCACCACTGTTTTTGCAGCTTCCAGCCCGCCCTTCATTTCGAAAGACACCATGCCCGAAAATCCTGTCATCTGCTTTTTCGCCAGTTCGTGTCCTATTGCATTTTATGTAATATAGTATATACAACAAAATGTTTTATTTGATCTGACAATGATATTTAGTGTGTGCTTATATAATATTCAACTCTACAATGCGCTCGATTACTTATGAAAATAAACTACATAAATGTCTCTTACTGGTATGCGACAAAATTTAAATACATCTAAATTCGATAAAATGCAAATATGTTAATCAAAATACTCAAAATCGCACCAGGATCCGATGGCAATCCGGAGTAATATACTTTCTCTACTTTCGGGTGATTCTCGAGAAATTCTGCGCATTTTTGCGCGTTGCTGCAGTGACGTTCCATGCGCACATGTAGGGTCTTCATGCCTCGGCAAAGAGTGTAAGCATCGTGAGGCGACTGATAAATGAATGAAAAAAAAAACTTTTCACAAGACGACAAAAAATAATACTTTGATAAGGACGTGATCCGATCGAGTCATACTTTGCGGTTCAAGCACACATCAAAATACCTAACCAATATGCCTGACTAACTGATGTTATCTTTCTTAATTTTAACGATACATGTATTAGTTATGTAGGACAGTGAAGCTGTCAACGAAGACTATCTGGATGGCTGGATTTACAGATGTTCGGGTTAGCAAACGACCAGTCCATCAGGATGTCTTTTTGGCCTCTGAAATAAGAGCGAGGTGTGCTATGATTGGCATTGCTTACCATGATGCTACCAATAGTTGTCTTATATCGATTGAGTTTTGTCCATTGTTCCAGAGTGCGAGCCGTCAGAACACCAACGCAGATATCAGAGTGGCCACCCAGGTATTTTGTCCTGTACGTGCCAATATAAGACAAAATGAGTATGACTTACAAGAGTATGACTTGCAAGAGGTCAAAATTGTGTGAGAAATAGCCTAAATATTCATAAAATTGTGTACCTGTTTGAAAAATCATATGATATTACAATGATTCCCTTGTGAAGTTTTCGGTTGGTGATAGATTAAATATTTGCATGAAAAACCCAACAAATAAATTATGGAGTTACTTGAAAATATTTAAATTGCCACGAATTTCGAAAACATTTCACCCTAAGTCATAAAATTACATTTTCAAACCATAAGAGATACGGTTAAACTCAAACAATGCAATACATGATTCGCACATACGCGCTATGTACAACCATATCGACACCGTATTTGATAGGTTGTTGTAAGTAGGGAGTGGCGTATGTGGAATCCACGATGGTCACAAGATCCGGACGACTCTGGCCCAGCTTGCCGAATTCCTCCAGATCCAAAATGGAGTTCAGTGGGTTGCAAGGTGTCTCACCATACAGTATCTAAGGTAAGGTTGATTCATATCAATAAAGATGCAAAGCGCCAAATTTTATAGTAAGGATCGAGCGGCATATTAGTTAGGATTCCTCATATAAATTCCAATTTAAAAGTGTTGAATGGTTTCAAATGACATTTGCAGTTCAAATATTCGCATGGACCTTGAAAAGTGTACAACTCAGCTAATGTAACAGTGGAGGTCCTTTGCAAGAATTAATCAACTTACAAAATATGTTTGTATCGTTTTTACAACAATTTGCTTTATAGTTTCATTTATTTTTACTAGATTTGATATATGTTAGAATAATTTCCGTTCTTGAAATTAGCATCATACGACTGTACGATACAGTAAAATATTGCTTTTTGCACACAATGAAAGATAATGATCAGTTAGAAAATGATTATTATTTACTGCAATTATCTTACCTTTGTGTTTGGTTTGAGAGCATTTTTATATACTTCAACCGGTGCACCCGAACGGACAAAGGTGGTTTCGATATTGAAGTCACTGAGATATTTAAGCAGGTATTTGTGGGTGCCGCTGTATACCGGATTACAGCATATCTGAAATACAAATATTAAATAAAACTTTTATGTTTAATAAAATGCATATAAATATATATACGAAATTATAAGTGCACACACGTACCATAGTAAATTCGAAAGTATCTTATTATAAATTGAAATATTATCGAGGATAATATCAATAGAAGTCTATTTTCCACACATTGGAGTATTTTATGAGAGTTTTATTACGTGTTTGACCAGTGAAGTGGTTCTGGATTTGTATTTTTTTGCAAGGCATACAACAACGGTATCTACTATGCCAAGCCTTAGTAATCTTTTCAATAAAATATTTTTTTATATTCAACCCGCTAAGCAACAAGAATATCTTCAACTAGCATAAATTATTTTACAATTGCTTAGGTCCTAGAATTTTTAAAGATATTTTCTATATTATTTATATGCTTCATATCAATACTCATACATTGAAATAAAATTTAATCGAGAAGCGGGATTACATGGTAGGCACATCTCATGTCATCTGAGGGTCTTATTCTCTTCTTGAGACATAGGGGCTCTATGAAAAGGAAGCCTTACTTATGGTAAAATATAGCATTACGAAAACCAAAGTCCAATTAATCTCCATAAAAATTGTATAGGCGAGAAGATTAAAAACACTGACTTAGATATTCAACTTTTTTTTGTATGATGAACCTCTGTATTTTTCAAGCGCCTAATTCATGTATACGCTACTTCGCAAAACAATAATATTTATCATTCGAGTGTGTACCATATATAAAACATATTTGCTCACCACGTGGTCGCCGGCTTTGAGGAAGCAGTTCAAGGCCGTTGTGATGGCGGCCATTCCGCTTGGGAAGGTCAAGCTGCCTGCACCGCCCTCTAGCGCGTTCACGGCACACTCGGCCGCCTCGCAGGATGGGTTGCCCAGGCGAGAATAGATGTAGCCACCCTGTGAACATAAGTGTGTTATTTTGAAGTAATTTATATAAGGAAATTGAAATGATTTATAGCAAATAAAAATGTGACAATATCACCTCATTTGCAATCAACGGTCTTACGTGATGCCATTTCAAAATCAGCAATGGCATTCGCAGTAGTCTTATGCTTGTAGAGCTTAAGTCTAAAATTGCTCTTTATCAGATCCAGACACATTGCATTGTTACCATTCTATACATATTATATGGTAAATAGATTTCTTTATTTCATATCTATGATCATTACAACAAGTACCTTACCTGTTACAATAAATAACTAAATAAATAAATTATTTATATGTTGGAATAAAAATTACTTATATGAGCCTCAAAATGAATCAAACAACATCATATCACGATATCAATCAAAACGAAATAAAATGAAAACAGAACACATACATTTTCGAGAATATCGAGGTAATGGTCGACCGATTTGACCTTGTATGTCGATGAGTGGTAGATGGGTGTGATCAGTGGCACCACATCTTTGTGAGGCATATGTAGTCTGGCCCCTACCACTCGGCTATCCTTCTTCACGTCATCCAAGCTAAGCTTCTCTACTCCCGCCTCAAGAGTGGTTTTAGCTGGACCCCAAGATTGACTGGTTAAGGGAACATAATGATAAAGTTTAAAATATGTCCATAGATTTCAAGATGATTACACAATTATATATAGTTTATCATATATGTGAGTATCAGATAATTTCTATTTCAAATCTTCACTCATATTGCCCTTAAAACATCATGGTCCCGATGATGAGCATCAGGATTTATCATTACGATTCAAACGCGATGAAAGTACTTTTGACTTTGCACAAAGAAAAAAAAAACACGCCAGCTAGGACTTCGCTTTATACACTATGGACATCTATTATTTAAGAATTAAAAAATGCTACATTTCAACCGTCTTTATAGATTTCAGCTGTTATAGATTATTGAAACTAGATGGTACAAACATATATACCAAGAAAATGATGTTTCGTTCGTAATTGTTTTTTTTTAATTTAAAACAAATCTTTAGCACATGAATCAATGACGTACCTCATTATGTTTGTTTTACAATAAACAGTTAAATCTTAATTATATCCTAAATTTCATATGTAATTTACACACAGGATGTAATAATACTGACCGAATCTAAAGGCCAAAGCTGTTACGTGTATAAATTAAGGGGTATATACAACAAAACGTTTCGTGGATGCATTATAAAAAAGGGCACCAGAACATCGAAAAGTGTCATATGATTCCTGATTCATAATGTTCTTTCTCCTAATCAAATAAGCGTGTCAAATGAATCCGACCATACTGAGAAGTTGAAATTACTGCTAAGGTATGAGTATACTTTCAAATTATTCGGCGAGTGTCATATTTAAAAACGCGCATTATACATATAACAGCTAATTGCACGAATACCTTGAAATGTAGTACGATAGTCTGCTCGAAATGGATGAAGTGGTAATTCACAACTCTTCTCTATTGATCTACATGACGGCCAATCTGCATAATTAAATCACTTCATCTGGTTTTATGCTTTGTTATATTATAGAATATATGTTTTACTATATACGGTATACGGTATTACAAAATACGGCAACATTTTATTGCATGTTTCTCATATGAATTAACTCCAAACACAACAGCATTCCCAACCAATCCGATACCATGAGATAAAGCAATACGCCCTGGCCACATTAGCTCCTTTTTTGTTGCTGTTTTATCGGCAAATTATTTTTTCTTATATGTTCTTTATGGGACTTAACCATTTTACAAAAAAGCGTGTTGCTTTTTATGGTCACATTGAACTTTTTTGAAAAACTCACCAAAACAAGCCATGTTTGACATTTGAAACGATGGTAAATTCTTTCCAAAAATTTAGGGAATTAAATGAAATAAAAAGTCACCTTGCCGAAAAAGCAAGTAACCTTTTTAAAAGCCAGTTGCTGTTTTAAAAGCAAGTTGCTGTTTTAGAAGCAAGTTGCTTTTGAAACAGCAACATGCTTTTTTTGAAACAGCAACTTACCTTTTTTTATAACGCAACGTGTTTTCGTCAAGAATGGCTTGCTTTTTTAATGTATATGCGTTAATTTTTTCTATAGAACCAGTGATATTTTCATCAGATACAATTACCCTTTTCATATACATGTTTGGCCATTACTAATATATATAGTACTTAGATATTTTCAAAATGTATCATGTAAATGTATTTGGGTAAGGAAAAGGAAACAATACATACACAAAGTTTATTTGGTATACTAGCTGTGAGCTCTACGATACATATATTATATGTCTAAACCATCTGGCAAGCATTATAAATTAGTTAAAATGCTGTGAAATAAGATATAAATAACGATTTAACGGTTTGTTCATTATGTTTAATTGTGAAAAAATCTAAGTCCAAAACAAGCTCACAAAGAAGTTCAGTGTGACAGGGTAAAAGCTTGAAAAAAGTTTGGCTGAAAAAGAAGGAGCTAATGTGGCCAGGGCGACAAAACCTGTTTTACAGTTCAAAACTGCAGTCCGGTTGACTCTCTGGCTTATAGAGGAACAGTTTATGTGTTTCTTCTGGTTTTGATACAAAAGAGTAGGAAAGGTGAATTAAAGATCAGACAGAAAGATATGCCAGTTTAAAAAAAAAAACAAATATATGAACGATTTGATGATATTCCAGGGTTTTATCTATACCGAAATTTGATGGTCGCGCTCGGGCGACCAACCCCAAAAAGTTAGTCGCCCGACCGAAAAGTTAGTCGCCCGGATATTTTATAGCCAAATTGCATGTATACGTCTCTGCAGTGTCTGTGTATCAATTTGGACAATTTTATTATCCAAATTGGTTATTACACACATAAATCGAAAAACAGCATTTTGCGCTCTAAGATTTGGAGCCATCGGGCACACTGTGTTAAAAAAAAACTGCGCTTAAAAAACACTATTTCGCCCAGATATAGGTCAGATGAAAATAATGATAACCAATAGGCTTGAACTGGTTCATTAATGAAGTAATTAATTTGGTGAGAGCGCCGAAGGCGCGAGCGATTTTGCTTGATATTCAATCATAAATATGCATTTCCTTAGTACCGATTAGTGTACTTGTTCCGGAAGTTCGCCCTCGAGAGAAAATCATTGCACCCTTGCAAGTGAACTCCTTTTCAAAAAGTGTGCACGTAAAAATTTCTTTGTGCCTTTAAATTTCAATATTGTTAGAATTTATAATGATGCGCCAAAGGCGCGAGAGAAAAATTCAAGGTTTTACAGAAGGTTATCTTGTTTTCTGCCAAAATAAACTAATAAATCTAGAAAAAAATGTTTGAAATGAGCCAAAAAGTCAGTCGCGCGTCGGGCGACAAACTCTGAAAAGTTAGTCGCCCGACTCGAAAGTTAGTCGCGTACGCGCCGTGCGACCGCCAAGGTAAACCCCTGATATTCAAGATATCAAAATTGAGTTTCATTTTTTCCCTGTGAATTCTCCTGTGTTTTACTCTTGTTGATGGGGAAAAGCAACCTCGAATTTGAAAGGTATACTTTGAAAAATAAGCTCTGAAGTCAAAAACTGTTTTTTTTTTTTAAAATAATTTGCATGTAAAATGGTAATTATTGTGCATCTTATGAACAAAATCTCATAGAATTCCCTATTAAAGCTCGTCTGATGATTTTTTCATCTGACTATCAGCATAACATACATGAAAACATCCACCACGGTGTTAAATAAATCGTTAAATCTGAAATTGCTATTGCGAAATCAACGTTGTTAAGTCAAACATAAATTAAAGTTTTAATGACCTCGTATAGCTGAGCAAGCTTTTTTGACACTAATTTATTTTAAGATAAAAAGAATAAAACATGTCCTATTTTCTTCCTAAAATTCAGGACTTTGAAGCCAATATTGGCCGCTAATCATTGGTGGCCAATACATAGCCAATATATATTTGCTGCTACCTTCAGGACTGTAGCAAACTCGCAGCCAATTAATAAAATGTTACATATAATAAGGTATATTATATGTATTTCAAATTACATATAGATCTTCTATGGCATACTATTATATACCATTGTCATATTTATAAAGATATATATTCAAAACAAGTATTATTATAAGGACTTATTTCAACTTTTTATTTTTTAAGAGAATGTTTTGTTGCACTATTCTTGTGTGTGTTATCCTATGTAATGTAAAGTATCTGTGAACTTTAGATGCTAAACATAACAGTGCTGACGACCGAATACTTTAATTGTGAGATTGAATTTTCTTTGAAATTTCATAAGCAGACGTAATAAAAAATGTTTAAAAACTTAAAGAAATGCGAGACGGGGTCGTTGTCGCCGACTTCCTCAACTAACACACTTCCTCAACTGACACAAATTTCTTCAACTAACACAAGTCGATACAAATCACATACTCAGTATATTTAACTCGAATATACATTATTATTGGTCAGATTTGCTTACTCTGCTGACATACTTCGTCACCTGAAACTTTTCCTCAACTAACACACTTCCTCAACTAACACACTTCCTCAACTGACACAGACTTCTTCAACTAACACAAGTCGATAAAAATCACATATTCAGTATATTTAACTATTATTTACATTATCATTGGTAAGATTTACTTATTCTGCTAACATAATTCGTCAACTGAAACATTGCCTCAACTAACACACTTCCTCAACTAACACACTTCCTCAACTGACACATACTTCGTCAACTAACACAAGTCGATACAAATCACATAATCAATATATTTAACTCACATATACATTATTATAGGTAAGATTTGCTTACACATATACATTATTATTTGTCAAATATATCACTGAGCTGACTTACTTCCCCAACTGACACACTATCAACTGGTCTATCACTGTCCTTTGGTAGTACAAGGGTAGACTTCATGTTGTTACAGACATCACATTCAATGAGGGCAGCGTTGTTATTTCCCTTCATGGGAAATATACCTTTTCACTCATCATCTTAGGAATTGATGCGGTTGAATAATCCACTTCCCGGCTTTTGCACAAGCAGACTGACATATCGATAATCATTGTATAGAACCATTTCAAGTCGTTTGGCTTCGTTAAGATTAACCACATTTTTATGTGTTTTAGGTTGTCCATTTTCTCGCAAATAATCTTCTACAGCGATGCAGATACATCTTCATATCATTTTGGTCATTGTATTTTGATATATCGACAAAAATCTCACTTATGCATTGTGATAGATAGTGAATTATTGAGTTGGAAGCTTCGCACATCAGATATTGTTTCATCTATGGTTGCTTGTCAATGATTAGAACGTATATGATTGTATGTAATAAGTGGATCCGATTTTATGATCACGTGATAACTACGTGATGTGATAAGTTGATTATTTATTATTAGATATTGGGAAATTGTCTAAGTTGTTCATATTCTGAATCACATTTTGGTACAAGAAAACTTTACGAAGTGAATATTTTGTCAGGCATTTTTTCTGACCATTCATTAATACACATACTGACGAGCAAAAGAAACTTTACAATCGCTACTTTTAAATATATTTCAAAAACGGTTACAGTTACGCAGAAAACATTTCGCTGAATGAATTCACACTAAACAGCAGTAGAATACGGAAGTTTTAAAACCGTTATGACTTTTTACCTTGAGTTAATTGCATGAAATAGCGAGTGTGTCCACCCCGTGCCCTGGACAAAGCAGCGACTCCTCTTTGCTATAAAGTTATAAAAAAACCTTTGTCAAGTTTCTTATGATGGTCAGTATATATTTTCATAATTCCCAGGTCACGAAACGCATTTTAAGCTTATCGCCAGTGACACTTTGTTTCACGCCGGAGGGGGGGGGGAGGGTGGTTATTTTTATGAAACATGTTTTAGTGAAGTCTTCCCACTTTAGTCTTCCAAACCATTGTGATATCTGTAACAACATGAAGTCTACTCTTGTACTACCAAAAGACAGTAATAGACCAGTTGAAAGTGGGTCAGTTGAGAATATTAAAAATATTGAGTATGTGATTTGTTTCGACTTTCGGAAGTGTGTTAGTTGAGGAAGTGTGTTAGTTGAGGAAGTGTGTCAGTTGAGGAAGTATGTTAGCAGGGTAAGTAATTCTGACCAATAAGTATGTATTTGCGAGTAAAATATATTGAGTATGTGATTTGTATCGACTTGTGTTAGTTGAAGAAGTCTGTGTCAGTTGAGGAAGTGTGTTAGTTGAGGAAGTGTGTCAGTTGAGGAAGTATGTTAGCAGGGTTAGTTATTCTGACCAATAATTATGTATTTGCGAGTAAAATATATTAAGTATGTGATTTTGATCGACTCGTGTTAGTTGAAGAAGTCTGTGTTAGTTGAGGAAGTGTGTTAGTTGAGGAAGTGTGTTAGTTGAGGAAGTGTGGCAGTTGAGGAAGTATGTTAGCAGGGTTAGTTATTCTGACCAATAATTATGTATTTACGAGTAAAATATATTGAGTATATGATTTTGATCGACTTGTGTTAGTTGAAGAAGTCTGTGTTAGTTTAGGAAGTGTGTTAGCTGAGGAAGTGTGTTAGTTGAGGAAGTGTGTCAGTTGAGGAAGTTTGTTAGCAGGGTAAGTTATTCTGACCAATAATTATGTATTTGCGAGTAAAATATACTGAATATATGATTTCGATTGACTTGTGTTAGTTGAAGAAGTCTGTGTCAGTTGAGGAAGTGTGCTAGTTGAGGAAATCGGCGACGACGACTCTTACTGAGAAATGCGGAAGCAGCGGTAGATGTCATTATCAAATACCTAGGATATGCGGGTATTCCTTGGATCACATGCTGGTGTACTGGCGATTCGCTTTCCTATTCGCTTCAGTATTTAAAAACATGGATTTGGGGCCAATAGTTTGCTACCACAAAAGCAAACAATTTGCTGGTGTTTGCTACTGTTTGCTCGCTCATGAACGGTAAAAAGAAATTTAGAGAGTTTTAATGTGGCGAATAACTTTTATTGGCAGCCAATACTATTGGCTCACTATTCGCTCAAAGTCCTGAACTGAGGAATTTAATGTAGCGAATAACTTTTATTGGAAGCAAATATTTGCTCCCTATTCGCTCAAGGTCCTGAACGCCGCCTTATACATTTTCAACATCTAGGTTACTCCTGTCACCATTGTCAACCATTTACAATATTTAGGTCAAAACATCCGCCTAGAAAAAATAGTGAAAAACAATATGCTTTCTGTCATAATGTAAAAACGTGGTCGTTTCCATACAAACTCAATATTTGACGGATTTTATCTATCTTAATAAAGTACATATTGAGCAAATTATTTTCAGTTAAGTAACAAATCTAAGCAATGTGGTCACTGTATAATTAACTTTTCATGTGTCTCAATTAATTAGAGAAGTTGATACCTAGAGATCTAAACGTAGGTTACTCAATCAAGATCTCAGAGGTTTAGTATTATTTGAGTAGACTATGAATAACGCGGATGCCGTTAAGTGGGCTATCTACCAGGATACATTTTTTTCAGCGATAATGAGTTTTGACGACAAGAGAAGTGTTAAAAAATAACCCATATAAAGAACGACTAAGGGCCTAGTCACACGGAAAGCGACTAGGAGCGACAGCTATTCTTGTTATGAATTCTTGTTATCATACTTTCACGTGCTCTTTATAAGACTTAACAGTTAACTAAATTATTTGTGGAAAGACAATATAAATTGAATGACGAGAAGAGACTAGAATCGGGAAAATCAGGCAGGTAAGACACTTCATGTAGGATAACCGAAATCTATAAGAATCATCCATAACCTTAACTAGGGTCGAAGCTTCGGTCCACGCTAGAGCCTCTTTATATGCTTCGTAAAACAAAACTTTAAAAAATATGCAAGTACATTGTGCTGTCGCTCTTCGTCGCTCCCAGTGTGGCCAGATACTATGGCTAGGAAAAAACGCTATCATGCACTGCTTATGTATAAAAAATTCTATAAACAATTTTATTTAGTGGTGTTTTGTTTCAAAGTTGTCATCATAACCTGTAAACATTTTTATTCTTAATTCGAAGACTGCAACACCATATATTCAAATCGTTGCTAGGAGAATAAGTTGACTTTATTTCAACATTTTACAATGAAAATCTAAAAAAAAAAAGATTAATCGGATGAAAATTATTATATCGGACTGTATGATATTTTAAAATACCAGGTGAGTAAGATAATGTACAATTTTATTAATATAGCTTTGAAAACATTTGAATATAACATTAATTTCAGATAAAGCATTGAGGTCTGGTCTATCAGAAAAGTAAACTACTGACGTTCCATATTTGTGTTTTACTTATAGAATTTCACTTATAGTTGTAGAATCTAGAGTAATCCGTATATATGAAAGTTAATTAAAACAATTATTGTGTTTTAAATAACATTATTCAATGTCGACCCACGTCACAAATAGAAATATACATGTATGTACAAAGTCGCATCCCAGTAAACAGAAAACAAAATACGTTTTTATAACGTGAGCGAAACGTAATTTGGTACATAAAACGCTTTCATAACGTGAAAAATGCGTTCTTTGTTCACTGGGATTTGGTGTGAAGCAGACTCCTTAACGACGTATTCCTATGGCATATCTCTATAATTTTCACAAATATCGTTATTAACAATAATACGGTAATTGGAAATCACTGCATCATTGTCACTCATTTTCATACACATTTATATTTTTTTTCAGTTGTCATCGTTCAATAACCTCCCTACAGCAGGACAATGCTTATCCTTAAGGTCTACTTCGGCGTCTATACGGTCGCTCTCGTAATAGGAATGTTCGGCTTCATCGGAAACACCTTGGCATTCATTGGCTTCAACAAAGAGCGTCAACCGACTTCGACCATCTTCTTATTCAAAGCACTAGCCATAATCGATAACATCGTACTCGTCCTCGTATGCCCGAGCTTGTGGGTTTTGGCACTTTCGTTTTTACAGGACTTAGGATCAATACTAGAAAGTAAGTTGTTACTGGTTTATCATTATCTATCGCCTATACTAGAGACGGCCATCATGGCCTCTGCATATACGACGGTCGTCTTGGCGTTAGACCGAGTTGTTATGGTGTGCTTACCCGCTCGTCAATGGTCAACCAAAACGGCCAAAGTGGTCCTGGCTGTGTTACTCGTGTGTGCCGTAGCATACAACATTGCTTATTATTTCTTGTTCACCACTTATGAAATCGATAGCCACACCATAATTATCGAAAAATATGAAGAAAAATCGCGTTATTTTCTTTTCATTGGACGACCTGTTGTATTTTGCATTATACCCGTAACGATCTTACTTACAAGCACAATAATCCTACTGATCAAGCTGAGACTTTTACGGAGAGGTCGCGACACCCAAACGAGGCTCGAGGACCGCAACCAAAAGGTCACATGGATGCTAGTCACAATTTTAATTGTGTTCATCGTCTGTTCGTTACCATGGCCACTTCTTAGCCTTATTCGTCTTTCCGCTGGCTTAAGCTGGAGCGATATAGAAGTCTATCTGTCGATATCCATACACTTCTGTCACATCGTCAATTCAAGCGTCAATTTTCTGATTTACACCGGTTTCAGTCGCTTTTACCGAAACCGGATGCTCTCATCGCTCACTTGTTTCCGCCGGAAATGCATGACCGGAAATGCGGACGAAAGCGGGAGTGAACAATCGAAAACCGGAAGATGGAACGAATCGGCACCGGATGTAGTGACGACCATTTAGCTGTTTTGTAAATCGGATAAACATGAATTGTTTTCATATGAAAACGATACATTTTGTTGTAAATATATGGTGAACTCATATACATTTTATAGTGTGTACCATAAACACATACATTTATTCATCATTTACACATGCATATATGTTTACACATGTAAAAATGATAGATTTGTTCAATATTTGCATTTAACAAGGCTTTTTAAGTTCAAAATAAATATTAGATATACCCGCATGTCAACTATTCTCTAAATGGAATCTAAATGGAAAGACGTGGATAGGGGAATATCAGCATTTTACCAGTGATTAAATAAAGTGTTCAAAACAATTAACGCCCCTGTGAATGAGTTGGTCATTACTTTTTATTGAGCCAACAGATTTGAATGAAAACTTCACATATTTAGGTTTACTTACTCTTTATTTAGAATATTCCATTTATGCTGATTGAACAATCATACAAAATCCACAAAAAAAAATCCGATAACCTGACAGGTGGAAAAACAATTTTCACAAAACTTAGTAGTCGATCAGGCCGCCCATGTATCTGGCACACTGTGCCGTTCTTTTGCGCATAGAGGTGATGCATTTGTTGATGACCGCTTGTGGAATTGCATTCCATTCCTCCACAACAATTCTACGCAATTCGCGCAAAGGTGTCATTGGATTCACGCGCTCGGCCACTTTCTTCTTAATGAGAGCCCAGACGTTCCCAATCGGATTGAGATCTGGACTCTTTGCAGGCCAATCCATCCGTTCTATGCTCTCTGTGCTTAAGAAATCGTCCACAACGCCCGCCCTATGTTGCCTAGCGTTATCGTCAACCAAAATGAAATCCGAGCCTATGGCCCCAGCATAAGGAATGACGTGTTACAACAAAAAATAATTTTGCTATGTTTTGCCTGAAAATTGATTTGAACAAAAGAGAAAAGTACCAAATTTCAAATGAAAGCGATCAATACCGTGTGTTCATTCGATTTGGCAAT